>JAAEAF010001155.1:0-165767 GCA_011037195.1 Triatoma infestans | reverse complement strand
GAGGTTGGGTTAGATAGATAAATAAGCTAGAAGTAAAGCTGAAGATTGTATAATAGAAAAGTAGCACAAACTGCCTGGACTTTACACTGAAATATATAAAATGGTAGCGAGAGGTAACGAGAAAGGTTGATAACGCGTTGTGACTGCTGTATGAACTCTGCTGCAAAACTGTCGGTAGACAGTCCCTCTTATAGCTGACACAGCTGTATTTAAACAGTTTCTACCATTCTAATCTGACCTAAACAAGAGAGTGATCCTGTCTCTCTCTCTCTCTGCCCTGGATCTCTCTCTTCGGATCCTATTACAATATCAAAGGATTACTCATAGTATATTTGCCATATTGTTCAAAACTGGCAGAATAATATTCTAAACATTCAACTTAGTACTTAAGAATAACTTCATAGCCTTAAAATTTCTAAAACTAGGGATTTGTTACTTAATTCTTATTTTTTTCTGTTTACATGTAAATATTGTATTTTAGTAAAAGCCGCATTGGCTTTTCCAAAAGCTGCATCCAATTGGCATATTCACAGCAGAACCGCCTTAGCATTATTGTATAATATCTGAAAAGTCAACCAGTCGCTGTGACAATGAAGTAGGATTTTATCAGTCTTAGCCTGATTATGTTTGTTTGTTTACGTCCGCGGTTACGGATTCTGAACCATCACCAAAGTAAGGCTGTCAAGTCCGTGTAGTTTGATTCCAACATTTTGTTTCTAACTCGCATAATACTTGAATCAAACAGAAAGTTGAAGTTAAATCTCTACACGAACTTTTTAAGCCTTACTTAGATGAGAATCCGAAACCATTCATAAACAACAAAAATGAGCATGCTATGATAGATAAATTGCAGATGTTATCTAGCGGTGGGCCTGACTACTTATTGAAGAATTGAATATTACTAATTACATTGACTTTCAGCAATTGACGTAAGATTAACAACTAATATAATATCTACTTTTTTCAATAGAAGAAAAGGCGGCAGGCCGAGAGGGGGCTTGGGGACGAATATTGACGGAGACTAAGGTCCAACATTGACTGCAGAGTATAGTTGAGTTGAGAAGAAAAGCCGCCAACTTTTGGAAGTTTATTAAAGAGCTTTAGCGACTCTAACAAATATCTATTTTGAAAGGAGGTTTCATTCAACAGTCCATAAGTTGAAGTTAACTCTCTATACGAATTTGATAATCTTACTCTGACTATGAATGAGATACCAAAACAGGTCAGAAATAAACATGCATGCTGTGACAGATAAAATCCCATATTAACTAAGTTTTATAATAAAACATGTCGTTTTTAATGTCAAAAAATTGGTGCTAGCAATAGTTTTTTTTTTTATCACTTCTTGGTGATTCATTTTTCAATCGTCATATTGACAGGGTCATTAGACTTACCACACTTGTATCTTATCAAGAACTAAGAGAATATATGTCTATATAATATCAAATTATGAAGTTCAGAATATTTTAAGACTTTACTAATATGATTCTAGAATGGCCATAGTTATTTAATAAAATTGAAGGTTTAATCATATTCAATTTTTTGATTTTTAAGTAATTTTTACATTCTTGCTCGTTAGTGTTCCACAAGAAAGTTAATCTGCCTCCTCATAAAAATCTTCTTATACTGCCCATTCTTTGATTTTATATATAACTAAAAATTTTCTATTTATACGAAAAAAAAATTATTTATTGTACGTTATTTAAATATAATATGTACTAATATTGCAATTTTTAACTTCAATAAAATTCAATAATTGATTATAATAAAAGTTAAAATAATAATGCATTTACTGAAAGATAAGTGGAACTGCGTTTTGTAGAAACATAATATAGCAATAACAAACCAGCACCATTTCCAACAGTAACTATCGGCAGCGCTTTAATCAGAAAAGCGTTGCAGATAAATTAGGTGAATTGAGGGGGGTTGTTTAGAATGACTACTGGTTAGGGATTTGTGGTAGGCCAATTGTGCACAAAGCTAAATGAAAAGGATAATCCCGGTAGGTATAAATGGGAGCAAACTAAATTGGTAGAAATGCAGATGAAATGAAACCACGTCTGCTTAATTCGAAGGCCGTTTCTAATTTAGTTCCAAAAGCCCTTTACTATAAATTCATATAAACAAATGATACACTTTCTGCGAGCACCTATAATAACTGAAATTAATACAACAACATTTTTGTCATAATTCAGTTTTAACGTTATTGTTCTATAGCACACTGTGGTAACAACAGTATTTATTTGTCGACAGATTTTCTAAAATTAAGTTTTATTCTTTTAAAAAAAATCCAGTGCAAAACACACACACGAATTTCTCTTACTGTGAAGAGGCAAATTTTCTTCTCAATTAAAATTCATATTAGTGTTTAAAACCGTCGGCACTTTAATAAAGAAAATTACAAAAAAAAACAAAAAAAAAACTGAAAAACCTATTCAAGTAGAGTCGCATTTTCAGTCAATCGATTTTCTCAAAACTGGGGAATTTGGGCAACTTATATGATTCTAATTCATATTATTTAGTTGACAGAATTGTATATAGCACATTGTTGAACAGAAATAGTACATTAAAGGAAAGCATAACCCACCTCTCTACCAAAAGTTTAAGACATTTCCCCAACAATTTTCCCAGTGAAATGTTGCAAACAAAAAGTTGTAGTGCCGTTAATATTTAAAGTTTGAAGAAAATCGTTGGACCCGTTTTCAAGAAAATCACTCGAAACACTTTCGAGGTAAAAAAAAAAAAAAGCATTCAGTAAAGTGGCACATTTCCGGTTGATGGATTTGGTCCGAAATCTTAGGTTTTATATCTAAATGGAATACTACGAAGTTTGAGCTTACTGCAACTTTTCGTTTTTGAGATATTCTTGTTCACAGGCACACACATTCACACATACCGACTATTTTCTAAAAAAATCACTTTTTTAGGATTCAGGGGACTTCAAAACATGTGTTTCCGGTGAAATCTCAATTTTGAAAAATCTCTCACGATTCCAATATACTTCCTTTTACATTATTAATAAGAGAAAGTACAAAATTAAAATATACAGTAATTATGTTTGCATAGAACAGCCAATGAAATAACACGATTAGATATTAGGTGAAAAATCTAAGGCTAGAATAGTAGTATTAATTTGAACAATTAAAACGGATTGGAGATAATTGGGGAAGAACAAACTAAAAGGATGAATTTCTTCATTTTCCCATAATAATGCAGTTTTCTATAAAATGAGTCCAATTAGTTACCTTCCGAGATATCGCTTGAATTATAAATTTAATATACTGTGATTCCTTCTTTCTCATATCCAAAGTTGTGATGCACCCTCATCAATTTCTCTATATTTATCATCTCTCTGACAAGTCAACAAAAACATATATATATATACACACACAAAATATACAAACACACACACACACAAAAACACAACACGCAACACAAAACTTGCCTCAATTTTGGATATCACCGTTTGTCCTTTTTCCCCTACTGTGAATGCTGGGCCAAACGCATATGCTTCTACGGGACTCATATAAAATTTATACGACCCAGGCCGACCAAATTCACACCAACGTTGTATATATACCGGGGGACGCAACGATGCAGTCTGACGGCCCTTAGAGACCCACCACCCTGTTCATATTATAATCGTCAGTGTATATGTATACATATAAACACAATATATATATACACGTACACACAAAAATACTCACACACGTGACCAAAGACTCTTTCTCATTCACTCTCTCTCTCTTTCAATATATATATGTGTGTGTGTGTGTATGTGTTCTTCCTTCCTACTGAACAGTATGTATGGCAGGTCTCCAAACATTTATATGCTTCAAAATGTGTCAAGTTTTTTACGAACTATATTTAGAGGCATTAAAAAATCATTTCTTTCATTTTATTTTTTTTTGAAATAAGAAAAAAAAAATAGAATCTTAAATAATAAAAATTGCATATTTTTTTTTTTTGAAATCTTGCAATAATTAATTTTTTCAGAATATAATTTGTGAGTTGTCACCTAAAGGTTCTTGTCGTATAAACAACACTCTTCAAAAAAAAAAAATTTAAGTCACTCATTTTTTTTGGAAAATTAACCAATCACTTAATAAAATTTAACAGACAGGATTAGCCAAAAAAAAGATTTTTAATATTAAAATGAAGTGTTTTATAAGCAGCTAGAATTCAGCAGTAGCTCTCCTTCCTTCTTGGGAAAGTTTGCACTCAAGCGGATGGATGTTGCTTTAAGTGGGCGGCCTTTATGATCTTAATGTTTTATAGAAAGTGAAAAACAGAATCTTAGTTTTTTTTTTTGTTTTAAATAAAAATACTAAAAAAAAATTATTTTAAGAAAGCAACCATTTTAATTTTTAGATTACATATTAAAATATATCTCTGAAAAATGGTTTGAATGGAAACCTAATGAATTTTATCTCTTTATACTCTATATGTTTTATATAAAGTATATTATAATGGAGTTGTTGAGGAGAGAAATTAGGTTTGATTAAATGAATAAGATAAAAGACACTAATATATGTAGCTAAGTTTACACTTACTGCACTGGACTTTATAATGAAAATGAAATGGTCTGAGTAAAGATATGACACGATGCAATGTACAGTTGTATGATTGTATCTGATAGATATCCTCCAGATAGATTCCCACTGGCTTATATACACAGGTTCTCCCACTCTAGCCTGCCTAAGTCAGAGAGTAGTCTCTGTTAACCAGAGAGGACCTCTCTTCTCTCTGCTGCGGTTGCATTATCTTTGCGGTACCATTACATAATATAATGGATGTGTTGGGTGGCGAGAATTTGTGTGGTTGATGAATTAAGAAGAAGACTTGGTTAACACTGGTTAACTAATATATTAATAAGTAGAGACAATGGAGTTTAAGGTAGAGTGGTTAGAGTAATGACATCTAGCGATTGGATGTATTCAACTAAATTCTCAACTGTGTTTAACTGTGTATATATGGACTGTCCGTCGCAATATTTATAAACCTTCTCCCACTCCAGGCCGAGAGAGCTGTTAAGATTCTCTTGCTCTCTTGCTGTTGAGATTCTTATGCTCTCTTTCCTGTTTGATCTCTTGCTGTTACAATATGAATGTATCTATAAGAATCTGCACAGATCTAGATGTAAAAAAAATTCAGTTAAACAGTAATACTAAAAAAAAAAAAAATGATTTAGATTAAGAATGATTAGCATCTATGGAATAGTGTTATACATATTTTATAATTGGGATGAAACTTAAAGACTGATTGAAGTACTTGCATGGTAAAAAAACCAGCGGCTTGTTTTAAAAATACACACAGATTTACTTCTAAATTTTCTCATTGCTGTAGGGGGGGCTGGACCGAAGTCCAGTGCAGTTAGTGTAAACTTAGCTACATTATATTAGTGTCTTCATATCTCGTTCATTGATATTGTGTAATCATTGTGTATTGCAGTCGTGCCAAATTTTCAAAATTGTGTTTTCATCCGAGATACATGTTTTGAGATTAGAAAAAGTGTGTTGTTTAAATAATGGCCACACCCTCTCTCTCAATCTTCTGAGTGTATGTGTGTTTTATGTATGTGTGTATTTGAAGAGTATAATTAGATTAGATTAAAATCCTCGTTAGAGTTATAACACGGCACCACAGCCAGCATAGGCTTATTGCGGCGCTATCCCCGATGGTCTAGTATGTGAACCCTCCTCTCCTAAAGAGTTTAAGGGTCTAAAGATCCTAGACTAGATCATTTTGCGCTACTATGTCCCCAGGTTGCAGAGTACCAATGGTTTTGTTTCGCAATTTGGTTATCGCTAAGCAATCAAATACTAGATGGTAGGCCGCCTCCTCTTAACCTAGTCTGGACAAAGTTTACGAGCTTATTAGCCACCCCTTGGTACTGGTGTTTCCTGAACATACTGTGACCTATAAATAGCTCCAAATAGGTCCGGCACCTACTCAAGCTAAGAGTCACTCCTACCTTAAGACAGTTTTGGCATTATACTTTAACAGTGCATTGCCAGAGCGCCTCTTGCTTTCTTCAGAGCCAATCACTGATGGCTACACCGACCACTCCAGAACAGACTCTGGACCACAGAACGGAGTACTCGTCCTTTTCCTGGCCAGTTGATCATCTGTTCTATTACCCACAATGCCTAGGCACCCATCTCTACTGGACTTTATTGTGCCTGCAGAGTCGCGTCAATTCCTTTCGACATTCCTTGACTAGGAAGGAGGAACTTCTGAAAGTATCCAAAGCTTTCAGTGCGTCCTGGCTGTCCGAGTAAATGCTTCTAAAATGCCATTTCCATATTTATAAGAAATCAGTGTGTTGCCAAAAATTCCGAGTTTGAAGAAAATCATTTGATCAGAAGTACGATGTTTTTACCTAGTTGGATACATAATATGTACTTTTCAAGCTATATTTGTGAAATTTATAACGAGAAATATCCGTATAAATAAATCAATCAATTGCAATAAAATAAAGTTGTGTAAGTGTTTCGCATCACATTTTTTTAAATCTTGGAATATTTTAAAAGATTTATGTAAATAATACCTTTATTTTCAATTACTTTCTATCTAAATAATTCATGAAATAAAGTGAATAAATCATTATTTACAAGTGAAATTATTTGTTTATCCTTCTTATTAAGAGAAGTTTGAGTATTTGTATATTTTATCAAAATTTAATTTTAACGGAGTAACTGGAGCGATGGAAAGAATGTTTGCACAAAGTCCGACAAGTACCGAGCATAAGTCCCTAATTCGCTAGAATTTTTTATCAGCTAAAAAAAAAAATTAAAAAAAAATGTCTACCTTAAATGATTCTAAATTAATGAACTGCCATACATTTCTAATTAGATTGGGAAGTATGGAGCTAAATTGCTGCCAGAATCTTTATGGCCACGAAGGCCCAATTGTAGCACTGCAAACAAAAAGAATTTATTGTGATATCCCCATGTAAACTTACATTAACACTGGGTTCAAAACATTTACGCAAGTCTAGTGATCACCTGAAAGGCGCCTCTGTATAAGCTCCGTCGTAGCGTGTGGTGATTCATCGCCCAGTTGGAGGAATCTCTTGCTCTTGCCAGGCCCAAGGCCCATAGCAATAGCAAAGGGACCAACCATGGAACGGTGTATCTTCTTCTTAAGTCAAGCAAAACTTGCAATGACCACTATTATCCAGACCCAAAGACTTATACACTTCAAAATGAACACTTCCATCAAGGGGCGGAGAAATAGAGCAGGTTTATTGTTTTAAGTATTTAGGGGTGAATATAAGTGAGAGCGGGAAACTAAAGGAAGAAATCAATACAAGGATAGGCCACTGCAGGGACGATGTTGTTCGCTATAAACAAAAAGATGTTGAACAAGAGAAAAGTGGCCAAAGACAAGAAAATGGCAGTTTACCGCACGAATTTTATCCTCATTCATACATGCGGCAGCGAATCCAGGTCCTTAAACCAATCAGATAGAAGTAGCCTCGAGGCTCTGGAAATGAGATTTTTAAGAAAGATACAAGGAAAAACAAGGAGAGACCGGATATGTCACATGACAATACGAGCCACGCTCAATAGCGAATCCCTAATCCACATAATTAAGAGAGGGCAGCTATGAGTAGAAGTATGGCCATAAGAGTAGAAATCCGGTTACACAAAAAAACCACGGAGAAGAGAATGGCCGTAAAACGACCCCAAGGAAGAAGAAGAATTTCTTGGTAGGATAACCTTCAAAGTATTCTAAATAAAAAAGAACGGGATCATATGGACTGAGGCCAAGAGAATAGCCAAAGCTAGAGAGAGAGGCGCTCTTTATGTAGAGAAGAAAGAAAGAAAGTATACTAACTAAATATATATTCTCTATAATTTTTTACTTTCTATCTCTCTCTCTTAGTAAGAGGGTACCATGGCGATCGTGTCAAATTTTCGATATTTTCATAAATACGTGTAAATAGAATTCCACTGAGTCTGAAAAGGTGTTTTTTTTTTATTTATTTTTTTTATTTTTAGAATATAGTATATGCGTTTGTATGTGTATGTGTTTCTGTACTCGTGGATGGTATGTATGAATGTATGTGATTAGCACAGCACAAAATTGATAAATTGTATGAAGTTTAAACTTGACATTCGATATGGGATCCTGCAGTAAGTTATCAGTCAACATTATCTACAGGAAGAAACAGTTTATCGAATGAATATTTTGGTTTTTTTTTTTTTTGTGACTATCTCGTAAACGACTTCAACGATTTTCTTTAACTTCCACCCACAAATGTCTATTACTTGTATCTGAATTTTTTTTTACAAGAAAAATTACTATTCCGGGGTGCTGGGGAACAGTTTTTCTCTAAAGTACTACCTCAATTCAATGTATGGTCCCTACCAGCTATATAATATTAATATACATTAGAAATATTGCTAAAATTCCAAATTTGAAATTTGTAAATCAATTAACCTGAAGTGTAACTTTACAGAGTAGGTTATTGAGTTTTTTGGAATTAACTCGAAAACGCTTAATAAAAATTGTTTTAAACTTGGGAATGTCAACTTCACATATATAACCTATCACTTTTATTTAATATTTACAAAAAAAAAAAAAAATATTTTAGAGGATTTTGCAGAATTTCAAAAAATTCAAATATGTTCAATGTTATTGCCTGCCTGTTTACAATGTATCATCATCTACCTTGCTTAGGCTGGTAAGTTGACAATTCCCCCCCCCCCTCCTCCGCATCTGAATATTTGTTAGTATAAATCAAGGAAATTTAAAATTTATTTATATAATATTAAGTATTTTATATATAACTGTAATAAGAGGAAGAAGAGAAAAATCGAGTGAGTATTACATACCGGATTTTTTATTAAAAATGCAGAATTGCTTATTAAATATAAATAAAATTGTTGATTTAAACCAGGAATTGTAAGTTACCCGTTAAAAGTCATAATCAACTGATATTTTCAAATCATTAGTATTCTATTATATGACTTACATAATAAGAAATAGCCATGATTTGGCCGTTTTTAATCGCTAAGTATGATACTGAATAAAGTTGTTAGATTAGTGAGATTCTTGAAATTAAAGCCTTTGATCGCCATTCCAGCTTTATTTTAAAGTAACCAAGAGGCTAAAATGATATATGTTCATTTATAATTTTAAGAAAGTAAAACTCCGAACTACGTATACAAACCTTCTACATGAAGCGACTTACTGCTTAAAAATAAAAATGATATTAAAATATTCACCGACGGGTCAAAGGCGATAAATGGAGTAGGAGCAGCTTTCGTCATGAATGAGAGGCTGTACAACTTCCCATTAACCAATGTCTCAAGCATATCTACAGCCGAATTATTCGCTGTGTACAAAGCCCTAGAATATATTATGTTCAGAACCACAATGAACCTAAGAAATATATTATTTGCTCCGATTGAAGGAGCTCACTGGAGATGATAGGCAATCGGGACTCCGATAGTTTGTTGATTCAGTGCATACATGCGCTCTTGGAACTATGCTTACGAGAAAATAAAGAAGTCTCCTTTATTTGGATTCCCGGTCATGTGGGGATAAGAGATAACGAATCTGCCGACAATGCTGCTAAAGAAGCGGCATCAATGTCTTGTAGAGACGAACGTGTCCTTGTATTCGACTGGAAAGCTTTTCTAAAAAAACAAAATCTTTCCAACTGGGAAAAGGAATGGCGATCAGTGTAGCTGTCTAATAAACTAAGGAATATCAAGAGTACCACGAAAAAATGGTCAACCTCAAATCGAGAGGGTCTTGGCGAGAAGAAGTTGTCCTAGCGAGAATGAGACTCGGTCACACCATGTTGACACACAGCCATATATTCCGAAGAGAACCTCAGCCGGCATACAGCGCTTGGAATACGACATTAACGATCCCGATATTCTATTGGAATGTTCGAAATATGTAAACGCGCGAGGAAAGGTAAATTTGCCGATCAGTCTTACAGCTTGTATTAGGAGACAATGAGGGCAATATCAATAAGACTTTCGAATATCTTAGGGAGGTTCATCTATTGCATTTGTTGTGAAACTAGCTGTACATATGTATGTGTTTAGTTGTTTGCTGGTGTCTTGTGTATAGGTATTTATTTTATAAGTGATATAAGGAAGTAGAGGATTATGATTAGCCCTAGATTGTGGGTTTGCTGTAGAAATTGTTAGACTGGTGGGTATGGATATGCATCCCGGATGAGTCCTTAGAAATTAAAACAGGTGCAAAGGACCATTGTTGTGCACCTTAAAAAAATCCAGAAAAAAAAAATAATTTTAAGAGATGGCAGGCGTTCAGTGGTTAGAGGTTTGGTGAACAAGTCTAAAGTTCTACGATGTCTGTATATTTTGGTTAACTATACAGTTTTCTACAAGAAAGATAACAAAATTTATCGAGGATTTCTAAGATACTTATGAAATACTAAATTTTCTTCAAACTTGGAGTTTTTACCGCATTTACATAAACAGTGACCATGGTGGGAAATATATTAGTCAATGGCTTCCTAAATTTAATTTTTCCGGAAAAATCAAGTAAAAAGTAAAAGTTATGTATTTGTGAGTAATTAGCATTCCAACTTTAAAGAAAATCGTTGGTGTCGTTTTCGAGAAAATTTGGAAAATCTTAGAATCTGTAAAGTTTACTCTTCCGTAATCCGATCACACCAAACATGGACTTCTAGCGTTGGTTTGAATAAATCTTAAATATTATATAGAATGTTTATCCGTGTGATGTATTCGATTAGTAGTTTGGAGAAAAGTATAACGTTGGAACTTTTGCAGAACATTCCCTTAAAGTGAAATACTAGAAAAATGTTTCAGCATTTTTGAAAATATGATTAGTTATTAAGAGTAGCGTTAGACAAAATTGTCTCACAAAAATTACGAGATGACCAGGTAACAGCAAAAAAAAGTCAGTAAAAATCATATTTAACTCATGCTTTTTTTTTTTTTTTTTTTTTTTTACTGAAAATTTAGATCGAATTCGCTATATAAGAAATGAAATATTAAATTTGAGCTTTTGACCAATTTTCCATTCTTTTTGATTTTTCGACACTGACAGAAAAGTACACAAATTACCTGATTATCACATTCACAACTGCGCATGACGTAAAAACAAAGAAAGTGTGACTTGGATGGATTTCTAGACTTTATCTCTGGGGCTAAACGCTTCCCAGAGTGACTGAGAGATTGGAGTCCGGCCTGTTCAATTCAGAATAATCAATAATGAATAATTCAGTTACAGCAATCTTAAAAAGAAGCATGTTCATGAAAGCCTCGATAGATGCAAAACCTCACATTACCTGGTTGTAATTTCACGCGTTGGAAATATATTTTTAGCTAGGAAGATCTAATCGGATAGGCTAACAAATGAAATAATTAGGAAAATGATGGATGCGCAAGAATCATTTGAGAAATTGTAGTAATGCCGTGTGTTAAAGTACTGAAAAGTGAAGATTATCCCAAAAGAAAACAAAATTGGCAGGGTTTATTTAAAAAAAAAAACAAAAAAAAACTTGGTAAATTATCTTCCTAATTGTTTTATGTTTATTTTATCTGAACTAAGGTTTGATTGGGTAAATAAAGTCAACTTGGAGACAAAGGGATCCAAGGAAGATAATAAGCACTTTTATCTTTAAAATTTAGATAAAAGGGTCACATTTATTTCAAGAGCAAAATGTCGAGGAAAATCCCAATTTTAGAAAAGAAAAAAATCATTAGAACAAAGTTTCCTTCTAAAAAAAAAAAAAAAAAAAAAATCTAGAACTTGGCTTAATATGATAAATTTTTAAGGGAGACCTTGTTTAATTATTGAAAATTGTTATTATTATTATTATTAGTAATTAATGAATGATTCCACATTGCCAGTTAAAATCTGACATAGTATTGCATACAGAAATATTTTACCTTAATTTCGGGCGATTGCAGTAACGAAAAAAATGTAAAAGCAGGAAACAGGAAAATCCCCAAAAACAGGCTTTTAAAACACGTACTTATAGTTAATGAGAAATGTGAATAAAATTCTTAGCTCATTAATACAGCGATGTAGTAACTGAAACTTGTTAATATTATTTAGAGCATCCACGGGAAAACTCCGATTTTTTTTTAGGATTTTATTCACATTTCTCACTAACGTTAAGTATTACAAACATAAGGGGCCGGATTAGTTTAGTGGTAGCACCCTGTATTTAGAATGCAAGGGTCCCGAGTTCGAGTCCAGCAGTGCTGCTATTAGGAGCCTCTACAGTTCATTGTCCGGTAATGGGCAGTGTTGTATGTAATGAGAAACACTTCTCGGAGGCGGAGGCAATGTATTGAGAACGGTTGAAGCGCCGTGACCTCAGATGTTGACGCTACTTAAATAAAATACAAACATACATATATATATATATATATATATAAATTTATTTTAAACAAAGTATTCAAAGTGGAATGCAAAAACTTACTATAAACATTATAAAAAGTGCAGCAAATATTCCATATCCTTTGTAACAGCTGATATATCTTGAAGTAGAGAAATATAATATGCACCTACTTTACTGTTAACATTTTTCATACCTAATATAAAATTGGCAGTATACGTGGGACTCGAACTGAGGTCCTCCTACTTACAAGTCCATGCTCATAACCACTACACCAACACCAGCCCCAATAAGCATAATATACATGACGTTAATACATTTTTAAGATGTCAATATATGCCTAACTAATAAATTGCCTGATATTGTAATGAATGTAAATATAGATGGTATTTAAATAACCACATTTTGTCAATACAAAACATCAATAATATCATCATAAAGGAAATCATGAGAGAGAAAAAAAATAGGTAATTATTCACAATCCTTAAATACTTAAGAAACAAAAAGGAAGTTTTTTTTTTTTTTATCTTAAGTTTAATTACTTAATTATATACAGTAATTGACAATAAATTTTTAAAACAATACAAATATATATACATATGTATGTATATATTTTATTATAATGACAGTTTCGCTATTGAATTTACCTCATAAATATTTTATAAACATATTTCTCTTCCCCCAATCGTCGAACGAGTAGTTGGCAAATGATTTATTACTTTCGTTATGTATTATTAATGATTCAAGCAGTAACAGTGGTGCGAGTGGTGGGGGGTTGGGATGGATGAGATGTTAAAAGAGAATAACACTGTGTGTTGTGAGAGGGATCTAGTAAAGCTTCGTAAAAGTAGAGGATTGAAATCCGATCTTTTTTGACATTGATTCTTTCTATAAATGACATTACTAGTAGTAAACTACTTATCTTTAGAGATCATAGTAAGCAAGGGTGGGAGTTAAATGTATCTTTCCTCCCCTCCACTCTAAACATGGTTGTAAATAGGATCCACTTAGCGAATGATCCTTCTAAATATAATCTCTTCGTATTTTTCTGTTATCCTACAATTAATTTTTAGGGCTAAGATCGACTAGGATGGACAACACTAAATATTGGCCAGAAACTTTATCTAAAATAGATAAATAAGTTATTCCGCTTTACTTTGAATTCAATAAAAGTATATATAGCTTTTTGCTTTCTTTTAATTCTGCGAACGTGTCAAATTGTTTACTTTCTCTTACTAGTAGTAAGAGAAAGTATTGTAATCGAGTCAAATTTTCGACATAGTTTTCACCGGAAATATCCGTTTTGAGATCCCCAGAGTTCAAAAAAGTGGCTTTTAGCAAATGGTCTGTGTGTGTGTGTGTGATGTGTGTGTTGGTGTGTGTGTATGGGAAACAGCATAGCTAAAAAACGAAAAATCATAGAAAGTTCAAACTTGATATTATGTTTAGTTATCACCATGGAATCGGACAGTGGGTCATCTGTCAAAATTCCTCAACCGGAAGTACCTCTTTACTAGTTTTTTTTTTTACGTTTTTGCTATTTCCTCAAAAATGGCTCCAACGATTTACTTCAAACTTGGTATATCAACTTCACATACTAACAGCTAAAACTTTTATTTGAAACATTTCTCTGGGAAAATTCATTTAAGAGCACTTCTGGGGGAAGGTGGGGGGTTAGGTTTTCATCTTAACTGCTATTTCAGTTTATTAGACAATTCTGTCATCTAAACAATGGTTATTAGAATTAAATATGTTGTTGAATTTCCGAGTTTGAAAAAAAAACATCGGATAACCGGAAGTGCGTTTACTTTACCACTTTACTAAATGATTTTTTTCACTATTTTGCGATTTTCTCAAAAATTGCTCCGACGATTTTCTTGAAACTTCTTATATAAACTAAACATACAAAAATCTATAACTTTTATTTAAAACTTTTCTCTGGGAAAATTCATTTAAGGGCACTTTTGGTGAGGGGTGGGGGATTATATTTTTCTCCAAAGTACTGTTATAGTTGATTATACAATTCTATCATCCAAACAAAATTAATTAGAAATAAATGGATGGCCAAAATTCTGAGTTTCAAAAACTTAGTAAACCGGAAGCGCGCTTTTACTGAACAGTTTTTTCAGTTTTCGACGAATTAATTTGGTATACAAACTATAAAATTTGTCAGTTATAATTTTGAAAACTGGAGTAAGAGAAAGTTGTGTGAGTGTTTTCACACCAGATTTTTAATAAATATTTTGAAATTTTCTTATATTGAAAAAATACAAATATGTGTAGCGAATCGTGTGTATGTATGTTTTAACAAAATATCTCAAAAAAGTTGCACATAGCTTAAACTTGATATTCTGTATTGGTGTACTAATATGGTTTCAGTTTCAATCCAAATCAATCAGATGTAGGACTCACTTAATTTTTATTTTTTTGGCGATTTATCGAAAACGGTTCAAATGATTTTTGTTTTAAACTTTGTATATATCTAAATGCTTACATGCCTGTAACATTTATTTGGAACAATTTCCCAGGATTTTGGCGATTCTGAGAGAACAGTAGCGTTAAGCTTTCCTCTAGATTTCAATTAATGTATGGTTCTAATAGTGATAGAATACTAATAAAAATAGTATATAATAGGGGTTCCGAGGACAGAAAAGTGTTCTCTCACCTACCTCCGCCACTCAAGGTTGAGGGGGTGGGTGAGGGAGAACTTTTCTTTCCTCGGAGCCTCTATTATATACTACTAATAACCATTAGACTTTTGTAACATAATTTTTGTTTTATTTTTAAATACACTTTTAGGAGACAATTTTCATGGTGGGGCAGACCCTCTGAGAAGTTGCCATACTCATGCGTACCATCTTTAGTAAAATTACTATAATATACTCGTAAATTAAACAACGGCTAGTAATAAAATAAACAATGATGAATTAAATAATAAGAAAAATAAAATAAACAGTTATTTAATGAAAAATATGTTGATGGATTGAACCAATGTTTTATTGGATCAGATTGCCACTACATACATATATATTCCAATACCATCTACATCACTGATTAAAATGAAAATCAACAGAATGTTAATTGTATTTATCGTTTTATTTATTTACATTGGAATATGGATGATTTTTTTTTTTTATAATTCACCACAAAATACAGATAAACTTGGAAATTCTGGATTCAAAAATTCTGGTTGAAACTCATATTCCGGTTAAACGAATTTACTTAAATTTGGCATTTTAACAACACCTTCAATTTGCTGTAATGTTATTTGTATGGGGGGGTAATTAAATATGATAATTAATAATTAATTATTATAATTCATATCTTCTCTAAAGGGATCTCGTGAGGTCTGTGTTCATACAGAAGTTGGAGAGGATGAAAAAAACAATTAAACATATAGATTCAAAAAATATATAATTAAAAAACAATATATATCAAATATATATAATACAATATTGTGATACAATAACGTAGTGTCTTGTCATTTAGCAAAAACTGTTTTTTTTATAAAAGTTACATATTTTCTGACTTGGAGAAGGTTGGGTTTCTTGGGGCACTTCCACCACTCATTAATGTAACATGAGTAATGACGGACTTCACTCTTTTCATGGTACAAATTTTGAACTGAAAAACCCTCTCCCCCTAAAAGGGCCCACCTTATATATTCTACCTCCACCCCAGGGAAAGTGAGAAGAGGGAAATTCCCTTTGTCCTAAACAAACGTAATGATAGGGGTAGGCCAGGTATCTCTGACTCAACTAACTGTTTCTTTTGTGCCTTTCAATCTTAAAAAATCCAACTTTATAAATATGTACATTGGAAAAATTCCCTGCTTTACAATTATAAAATATTTAACAAGGATATATTAAGATACAATTTATATTTATTAATTCGCCTAAAGATGTACATATTGCAATGCTTTAATATAATCTTGAAAGAAAAGGCCTTGAATGTGATTTAAAGAAAACCATAAAAGTTGCAGCTCTTTCGGGGTCCCCTTCCATAAATCAATTTTTCTGAAAAAATCTGTCAAAGAAAATATATAGACATTTATATATGGACAAGGTGAAAAGATCTCGGCCTAGTAGTGAAAATGAGTTTTTTTTTTTTTTTTTTTTAAATTTTAAAACGCATTTATTTCTCAATGTAGTCTCCCTTCAGTTCAATACACTTTTCCATGGTTTTTTCATTAACTGGATTCCGTCCCTGAAGTGCGATTCTGGAAGGTCTTCAAAATATCCATTAACAGCTGCTATCACCTCTTCCATTTGACCCATAACGTTTGCGCACAAATTTCTTTAGGTTTAGGAATAAATGAAAGTCAGAGGGAGCCAAATCTGACGAATAGGGAGGATGTTCCAACAATTCATACTTCTAATCCCTCAGTTTTCCCACTGCCACAGCGCCTTTGTAGGATTGAAAGAGGATTTTTTTCTTTTGCAAACCAGGCTTTTTCTCACTAATTTTTGTCATCTAGTTGGTCAAGAAGATGTGCATAGTATTCCCCATTAATTGTTTGACGCTATGACAGGTGGTCAATTAAAAGAATTCCTTTGGAATCTCAAAAAACACTAACCATAACCTTTCAAGCCGATGCAATAGTCTTTGCTTTCTTCCGCACAGAGCCACCGGCTTCTTACCCACTGTTTGGACTGTTGTTTTCAGCCAGATGTAAAAGTGGCAAACCCACGTTTCATCCATCATAATAAATCGGCGCAGAAAATCGGTTGGATTCTTCTTAAAAGGGCACAAACTTTGCTGAGAAACTCGATTCCTCATTTGTTTGTAATCAACATTTAACAAATGTTGCACCCATCTTGTACAAAAAGCTTTCTCATACTGAGTTCTTCGTGTAATGTGCCGTATTCTTTCTTCTGAGATGCCTACAGCTTTAGCTATTTCATATACCATTAATCGTCGATGATCTAGGGCCATATAGTGACTCTTCTCGACAATTTCATCGATAGTTGCAGTTTTTGGCTGTGGATCATCTTCAATCGATGTACGACCACGCTCAAACTCAGCTACCTATTTTTGTTGTTGTTGATAACAAAGGTGCAGACTCCCTTATACACTTTGACCAACTTTGGATAAATTTCTGTTGACGATGAACCATCCAAAACGAAGAATTTTATGACAGAACGGTATTCAACTTTATAGATTTCGACAAGAACACACACAACACGCTTACTTTAAACAGCCGTTTAAAACAAACTATTTATCTGATCAAATTCACATTTGGCATTTACTTTTGCAACAAATGTGCCAACATAATAAAACAGTAATTTCATCTGTAGCAGTGCCATCTATGGGCTAGGCCAAGAACTTTTCATCTTGCCCTAATATATATAAATTTCTATAATGTTTAAAGAAAGTAGAAAATGAGAGAAAATTAAAAAAAGAAAAAAGATTCAGAAAACGACATTCCTTTGTTAGGGATTTTAACGGAAACTTCAAACCTTCAATAGTTAGATACTAAAGAGAATATCAGTTTTGAGTTTCCGTTGTTTTTGACATTTTTATTTCAAACACATCACCCACACACACACACACAAACCAAGCGCTACAAAAAATTCGTTCTTGAAATTCAAGATTATTGTAAACAACTAATGTTTTGAAAAAAAAATTCTTACAATAGATTTTATCTCCTCAAAAATGTATTCCCGAGAAATTCACAGTTTCGAAACTACGAATCAATCAAAATATCGAATCAAACTATCGAAATAATAAAAAGTTTAAAAATCTGTTAAGAATCTAGTGAACAAATTTTCATTGAAAGCAACAATGTTTACAATTTTTTTAGTTTTCTTCTTCTCCATGTGCTGTTAAAGAAACTAATAAGTTGAAATGACATATATTTTAGTGAAAAACTTCTAATTTGTCGCAGAAATTCTGATTTTTTTTTTTTTTTTAAATATTTGGAATAAAGTCTTGTGTTTTTATACGTGTAATTAATATATTAAGTTTAAAGAAAATCCTTAGGTCGTTTTCTAAAAAAAAAATGGTAAGAAATAGAAAAACCATTCTGTAAAATCAGCTGACTTTATTCCAGTGTTTGGTAAAGGGCATGTCGATTTATTTAGATAAAAAACTGATTAGATAGTTGAAGATCATTGGTGAATAAATAAATTGCCGAATAGTTTTATAAATATATTACTGTTAACTATATAATAAGTTTATTAAATGGCATTTAATTATAATGCAATTGAATACAATTGTATATTGAACTATACAATTTAATGAATAATTTATATTTATTTCTAAGAAATTAACCCTAATATTGATTCGAGTAAATACTAAAATACTAATATACAATAATATCTCATATATATATATAGTAATATAAGATGTAAATAGTTCGCAGCGTATGTTGTGGGTTAGTCGCAGGACAGTGGAGCGTGTCTGTGTACACCCCTTGTCAGTGTTACTGTGACCAAAGCGGAGGGTATTGATCCTCTGACCAAACTGGGCGATATACCTTACAATCCAAACCATTATCCATTCGGTTAAAAGTGTTTTTTTTTTTTTTTTTTTTTTTTTAATAATCTGGCAATAGAGATTATGTTGTTTCTTCAGATAAAATATTACGAATAACAATGTTGGACAAAACGAAATGAATGATATCTAAGGAAGTTATTGGGCACTATCGTTATTATTTTTTATATAAAAAAAAAAAAAAATTCAGTACTTTAATGAATCAATAAATTTATCAGTTGTTTAATAAAAATACAATGAAGTGTAAAATTATAGTTTTAAATAAATATATAAATAGTTTGCTGCCAAGTATATCTTGGAAACTCCGGGCTTTAGATATGATTGAAAGAAATTTAAGAAAATAAGTCCTGATTTCGAGCAGGGAAAAAGGAATTCTAAATATAGTATACTACATTGTTCGTATTGAAATTAGAGACGAGATATGGATTTCAGAAGAAAAAAAAATACAACAAAACATTTGAACAATGTTTGCGCACACACACACTGAGAAATCAACGCTGGGAATTTCTATTATATCCGATTTATATATAGCCAGGATTTCGCATTATCTGATTTCTTACTGTTTGGTCTCTTCAAGAAGTCAAATTTCACAGCTACGAAGAGGTAAAAACAATTGTGCAAAACTGAGTGACAATTCAGGAGAGAGAATTTTTTACGCCGGTATAAAAAAAACTAATAGGAAGATGGGATAAGCGTCTAAATGTGCTAGGGGACTTTAAGTTGAAAATTAGAAAAATGATAATATATTTATAATATAGCACATCGAAAACTATAAATAATTTTTATCTTTTACTTTCTCTTACTTCTAGAAATAAATACGTATCTATCACGTTTATTTGAAACATTTTCCCGGAAAAAGTGATTTTGGAGGGGGTTTCTGGGGAAACAGTAGCCTTATCCTTTCCTCTAAAATACTACTGTAGAATGATATATGGTTTTACCACCTACCTAATTTTAATGCACACTTGTGGCATTGATAGAATTCCAAATTTGAAAAATACTGGTACTGGTGATCGGTCAATTAGTTAAAATATAAATATGCGCAAACCTTCTAAGTTTTTATATAGAACGCTCTGTATCTAGGCGGCATATAAGGCCTATTTGTATCAGTAGAATAGAATCGGGGGGGGGGGGGTGAGCCTCATTCCACTGCGACCTACAAATTGAGGTCTATTGTGGATCCCCTTAAATTACAGAACAGCCCCCAGCCTTGCCCTCCTAATCAATCCTAGCAAAGCTGAGAGCGGCTCCGTCATGAAGCTTTCAGCTTCGGGATTGCCCGTCCCCAATTGAAGAAACCTAATCCTCGCCAGCCGGCGCACTCACAAAGGATGTGCGCCGGGGTCTCCTCCTCTACCTTGCAGAATCGGCATACCGCACTATCCGCAAGTTGTAGGTGGTGCATGTGTCTATTCAGCCTACAATGCCCTGTTAGTAGACCCACAATTAACCTTATATCCCTTCGGGTTTGGCTCATTAGGTCTTTGGTAAATTTAGGCAAATGTCTTTTGATGAAGAGCTTTGCCTGCCTCTGTCCTGGTGTTCCCTCCCACCAACGCAGACGCTGATCTTCTATCCACCCCTTGATAGAAGTTTGGATGAGACTCCTGGACAAGCCGCAGAAGGGTTCGGGGCCTATAAAGGTATCCTGCGAGTCCTCCCTCGCTAGGGCATCCGCCCTCTCATTGCCCAGGAACCCCGCATGTCCCGGCACCCAGGCGAGTGTTAGTTTATTCCGAGTACCCACCACGGTGAGGGCAAGTAGGCAGTCCCACACCAGTCTTGAGACTATTTGGTGTGAGGAAAGTGCCTTCAGGGCTGCCTGACTGTCGGAGTATATGGCCACTCTTCTACCCACTATCCTTTGCCTTATGATCTCCCTAGCGCAGAGTTGTAACGCCACGACTTCAGCCTGAAAGACCGTGGCGTACTTCCCTAGGCTGGCCTTAATTTTAACTTTAGGCCTGCCCCCGTAGACCCCAGCTCCGACCCCAGTCGGAGTTTTGGATCCATCTGTATACCAGATCGAGTTACCGAACAGGGGTGGGTCACAGCCCCATTCACCTCTGCTCGGTATGACAATATGGAAGTTCCTTTCGAAAAAAATACTTAGGAACCATCCTATCCGTTGGATTTGTATCAGTAATGCCCACCAGTTATTTACTTAGTGAACGGCCCTCTTAGAAAAAAAAAAACACTTTATTGGGAATCTCTGTCATTTAACAAGTCCATATAGCCTTGAATAAATTTGATCATTTCATTAAGTTGACTCCACGTAATTTATTGTAGCCATATGTTTAAAATAAAATTGTATTCTTACACCGCATCAGTCTACTGTTTATAGGCTACTAGAGTTTCAATGATGTTTATATAGAAATAAATATGGAAAATAAAACCATTAAATGAGAATTACAAGCCTCTTCTTTCTTAGCAGTAACTAGTGTTTGAACTTAGAAACACTGGAAAATAAGGAAAGCAAAATTTAAATTTACATTTGTAGTGCACAGCGTCTACAAAACAATATTCAGTAATAATATTGCGTAAAAATCTGGTGAGAAACATTCAGAAGATTTTCACTTAATGCAGTTAATTCAATTAATCTTTCAAACTTGGAATTCCACCAATAAATTATTTGTAGCTTCATAGCTGAAAGAAACAAACAATTGTACTAAAGAGGTACTACTTCATGGAAAAGCTTAATCTTTCTGCTGTCCAGTACCACCCAAAAATCCATTATTCTGGAAAAAGTACTATAAATAAAAGTTATAAGGATTTATGTATGGAAACTAGTTTACAAAATTTAATGAAAATGAGGGCATCAAACTAACCGGACCTCAAAACCCAAATTAAAAAAAAAATTTGCCACCATCGCAATGTTTTCTATTACTGAGTAAGTAGTGAAAGTAACTTTAGCATAATAAGTAAAAATTCAATTCATTTGTAAAATTAATAAAAGACACAATGGGTTAACAAATGTTGCGGAAGTTATGCATGTGACATTTGGATTAATAATATCCGGTTCCTAATTACCGTAAAAATGGAATGGTTTTTGGTTAAACAGATGGAATTCTTAATTTAACTTAGCCGTATATTAACATGTGTATCATCAATATAACTAACAAATAGTTGCTAGCAAATCACGCAAGAGTTGAATATGCAATTCACTTCTACTAATATGATAATAAACGAATAAATAAACTGATACAATGGGAAGGGATTAGCTCAGTGATAGCGCGAGTGGAGATAAAGAGTTCGAATCCAGCCGTACTATACTGAACTTAGATTTTCTCTTACTAGTAGCCAATACAGCTTTTTTTCCGGTGATGGGCAGTATTGTCTGTACCAAGAGAACACTGTCCAGAGGCCGGCTGTGCACTGAGAAGGCTCCGCAAATGATCATAGATGTTGTAGATTGTTGCAGACGATTATTGCTCGGCTACTCACTGCCCGGCCTCTAAGCAGTGTTTTCTAGCTACAGACAACGCTGCCCATCACCGAACAGTGAGTTGTAGAGGCTCCTAGAAAGCGAAAATCTAAGGGTAGCATGCTGGATTCAAACACGGGACCTCCGGCGTTGCTAGTCCAGCACTACCCCTGAGCTAATCCCTGCCATGTCCCCTGGCTTAGACCAGTTAACTAGGGACGGAGACCCTAGTTTGCATACTGTTTCGTACTTGTCTGTAAGGAGTAGAGTGTATGTAGTTTAAGTGTAGTGTGTACTGTTCTGACGAAGTGAATGGAGTCAACTGAGCTGTGAAGTAACCGGTGGGGTCGCTACTTCCCAAATAACTACATGCAACAAGATACCCATTGCGGGCATCATCATAGATGTGCCTAAATTAAAAAAAAAATAAATAAATAAAATGAAAAAAAAACTGATAAAAAAAGATTTAATTAAAAAATAAAAATGTCCGAGTGAAATACCGACACACAAATACTCGTAATATTCTCACGCAAATTATTACATTTATGAAATTTGACATTATTTTATTATTAAATGATTAATTTTTTTATTGCTTACCAAGAATGTACATACGTTGTATGGAAAAACGGCAGTGGCTCAGGGATAACTAAAGTCACAGGACCAAGTAAAAGTGGAACATTTTACTTCTAATTTCATTTTAATTGTAAAATCCCACCTGTCTGCAAATAAACGCCTATTGATCATTGAAGCATTAACCTGGAAATAATTTGTAAAGTTTAAGAAGATAAAATAACGAACAATTTTTTTCCTTTTTTGTTACTCGTAGTAAGAGGAAGTATTTCGTAATCGTGTCAACTTTTCGATATCTCGAGTTTTCACCGGATATTCACGTTTTCAGGTAGCACATCCCAAAACAGTGGTTTTTTGAAATTGTGTGTGTGTGCGCGCGCGTAGCTAAAAACAAATAATTACAGAAAATTTAAACTTGATATTCCATTCGGATATCACCCTGATGGGATCCGACAGTGTCTGCCGAAATTCTTCAACCGAAAGTAATTTTTTTGCGATATTCATGGCTTCAACGATTTTCTTTGAACTTGTAGTATATTAAACACATATTAAGAGCGATAATTTAAAATTAAAACATTTAACAATTAAACATTTCTTGGGAAAATTCATTTAAGGCGGCTTATCATAGTTGATGTCTTATTGGCTATTGTACTAATTATGATGTAATAAGACGGTGTTAAAAAGATGAACCAGTTAACAACAGCCTAGTTATTTATTTTATTTTTTACAAATAATATTACTTGATTTCATGACGTTTCAACTTTCTACTTGTTATCCTCAGAGGAAATGTTTTAATAAACTGAAAGGATTATGAATATATTAGTTAAATATTTAGCAAAAACTTATTACTTGACGCAAATTTAACAAAAAACCAAATACACTTGTCCAAAAATTGATTGTACCAACGTTGAGCGTATAAAGTTACGGTGTAAAGTTGGTATAAATTTTTGGAAGAAAGAACGTGTTAAGGAATCTGATGTGAAATTGTAACAATTGGTTACTACTCAGAGCACAATGAAATATTGATTATGTTGCTGATATAATCTATGTTATTAATTATAAAAAAAGATTCCTTTAATTTAATATGGTAATTTTTTTATTCAATTCGTCAATTATTTTTGGTTATTTCTTTGATGTCAACTCATTCAATGAATCAAAGAAACAACCAGATAAAATTAAAGGGCTCTTTTTATAATTAATAAGTAGATTATAATCAATATTTCCTTGTACTCTGGACTAGTAACTAATTGTTACAATTTCACATCAGACTCCTTAACACGTTCTTTCTTCCAAAAATTTATACCAACTTTACACCGTAACTTTATACGCTCAACGTTGGTACAATCAATTTTTGGACATGTGTATTTTATTTTCTGTTAAATTTGCTCATGTAATAAGTTTTTGCTAAATATTTAACTAATGAATTCATAATCATTTCAGTTTATTAAAACATTTCCTCTGAGGATGATAGCATGTAGAATGTTAAAACGTCATGAAATGAAGTAATAATATTTGTATAAAATAAAATAAATAACTAGGCTGCTAACTGGTTCATTTTTTTAACACCGTCTATTACATCATTTAAGGAGGCATTTTTGTGGAGGGGTGGGGTCATGTTTCCCATTATAGTATTATTTCAATTTAATATACAATTCTATCATCTAATTAATATTAATTAGAATTAAATATATTGCCGAAATTCCAAGTTTGAAGAAAATCGGTTGAACGAACTTATTTTTACTTTCTCTTATTCCTAGTAAGAGGAAGCATTGTAATCGTGTCAAATTTTCGATATCGTGTTTTCACCGGAAATATCCGTTTTGAGGTCCCCTGAGTCCAAAAAAGTGATTTTTAGCAAATGTGTGTGTGTGTATGTGAACAGCATAGCTCAAAAACGAAAAACCGCAGAAAGTTGAAACTTGATATTCCCTTTAGGAATTAGCATGGGATCTGACTGTACCTTATCTGTCAAAATTCTTCAACCAGAAGTACCACTTTGCAAGTTGTTTTTTTTTTACTTTTTTGTGTTTTTTCAAAAATAGTTCCGACGATTTTCTTCAAACTTGGTATATCAACTACACATACAACGACCTACAACTTTTATTTGAAACATTTCTCTGGGAAAATTCATTTAAGGGTTAGGAGGGGTGGGGTTAGGTTTTCATCTAAATTGCTATTTCAGTTTGTTAGACAGTTCTGACAAATCTAAATAATGTTAATTAGAATTGAATATGTTGTTGAAACTTTTAATTAGAAAAAATCGGATAACCGGAAATTCGTTTACATGACCACTTTACTAAATGATTTTTTTTACTTTTTTCACTTTCTCAAAAATGGCTCCGACGATTTTCTTGAAACTTTCTTTGTATAAACTAAATATACAAATATCTACAACTTTTATTTAAAACATTTCTCTGGGAAAATTCATTTAAGGGCACTTTTAATGGAGGGGTGGCGTTATGTTTTTGTTTAAAGTGCTATCATAGTTGATTATACAATTCTATCATCCAAGGAAAATTAATTAGAAATAAATAGATGGCGAAAATTCCGACTTTCAAGGAAATTAGTTAACCGGAAGTGCGCTTTTACTGAACAGTTTTTTCATCGAATTTTCATCAAAGTTTTTCGTCGAATTTCATTAAATTTGATACACTAACTATAAAATTTGTCAATTATAATTTTGAGAACTGGAATCAGAGAAAGTTGGTGTGAGTGTTTCACACCAGATTTTTTTTTTTTTCAGTTCTCAGCATTGTTCACTATAAAAACATGACGACACCTATAACTTTTGTTAAAATCATTTTTTCCATGAAAGTTAATTTAAAGAAGTTTCAGGCGGCGAAAGGGAAGTTACGCTTTCCTCAAACAAGTCATTTTATTAAATTTAAATTGCTCCATTAATATAAATTTGAAAATAAGAAAAAAAACATTTAGTAACATACTTTCTCTTACAGCTGTTAGTTAGATACAGTAAAAATTATAAGTTTGAAGAAAATTTGTCAATAAGAGAAAGTCGATAAGAGAAAACTCATAAGTAGGAGAGAAAGTCGTGGTGTTTCACGGGAAATTTTTATTTTAGATTTTAACAGTGAATTTGTTCTGAAAACCTCAAATGGAATTACTGGCATATCCTAGTATACTACTTATTATTAATTAGGAGTAATTTAGCCATATAAACATATGCTGTTATATAAACTCTTATACAAGAATGTTAAATAAAAAATAGGTAAGGGAATAATAGCTAAGTGGTTAGCATACTGGACTCCCACACAGAAGACCTGGGTTCGAGTCCAGCTTTGCTACCCTTAGATTTTTTCTTCCTAGGAGCCTCTACAGCTCACTGTCCGGTGATGGACAGTGTTGTTTGTAACGAGAGAACACTATCCGGAGGCCGGCAGTGCACTGACAATGCTCCGGGCGCCAATGACCATAGATGTTAACGCGCCTTAAATTAAACAAAAATAAATAAATAAAAAATAATTAATATGACACTATTGAACGTGGCATCTTCTTCAAAGTTACAAACAAAATTGAATCAGTATCACAGCCGCCCCCTGATCTCATTCAACATTCAAGCAATATTAATCTTGTTAAACTTACTGATTGAAATTAATGACGGAATCCTTTTTTTATTTACATTAAATTGGAAAATATGGCCAGATTTTAAGCCTATTTTTTTTGTTTTTATTAACTATTCATCTATAAAGTATTCTTTTAACCAATTCATTAGCTTTGGGCTAGAATTTGTTAATCTATATAAAAAAAAATCTGGTGTGAAACACTTAACCGACAATCTCTTCTACCAATAAATACAATTTGATTAACACATTTCCATTAAAATTGAAACGTTTACAATGTGTTAAGATAGGCTGAAAAAAAAAAAAAAAAGTTTGGCAGGGATTACACTTGTATGCCTGAAGGGAGACTTTGTGTGACGACGCCTCTGACAAAACCATCAGAGGAGCTTGTGCAATTTAAATTTAAACTAAACTGTCAGACTTCCAATATCAGACCCCCAAAATCCCCTCCAAAATCAGACTTTTTCTGTAAAATGTTTCCAATAAAAGTGAAAGGTTTACCTTTGCGATAAGCATTCCAAGAATTTTAAAGAAAATCGTTGTAACAGTTTTCAAGAAAATCCCCAAAACTCAAACACCTATTCTGTAAAATGGTTTTTTTCAGTTAACCGATTCTTCTTAAATTTGAAATTCAATCAATATTTCTGATGCATATTAATATTTTGTAGCTGGAAGATAAAGAACTATATACTGTAATGAAATGATACTTTAGACCAATGGTTCTCAAACTGTGGGGCGCGCCGTAACTATACTAGTGGGGCGCCAAATGAATGAACAAGACAAGGGAATCAGAAATCGTTTTTTTTATTAATTTAAGATATAATAAAAACGAAAGCATTAAAATAAAACATTTCTCTAGGACATAGATGTAGTGACTTATATGTGTCTGTTTTGAAAAACACAGCCTGTCCAGGTTTGATTTTATATTCAAGATAAGTCGAGACTATGAAATCCCTTTCTATTTGAAGTTTGTTTGTATATATTTTGATTTTACAGTAGTTACAACAGAAAGATCAATATGTGCAAAGAAAGAACTAAAATGAGTTTAAATTGCCGGGTTGGGTTACTTTTATCTATCTTATTATATTCTATTATACAGGGGGTATAATACATTCAAGATAAAAAAAATGAGGGCGCGAAATATAAAAGATTAAGAACAGTTGCTTTAGACGAAAGCATAACGCCAATGTTTCCTCAGGATCCCAATAAATAAACTTTCCAGGGAATATGTTTTAAATTAAAAGTCAAAAATATTTTTGAAGTTTGAAAAAAAAAAATTTGTAGAAGAGAAAATCGGGAAAAAAATGAAGAAAAAAAAACATTCGGTAAAGACGCAATTTTGGTTGATGGATTTTACCCTGAAACCAACGGTTATGAATTGCGGTGATATTATTTAAAAATACATTTTCTCTTACTCCTTCTTTTTAATACAATTATATATAAAATGAGAAATATTCTTTAAAACTCAAATTAATACAATCTGCAATATCTACAACTTGAATATTATTTTTTATCTGAATAGAATATATTTAAATAAAAATATTTCATATACATGAGACTTCAAAAATATTGTTTTAAATTTGCAATTTCTTTTTTGTTCTCCATGGTGACACAGTGTAACATTGAGTCAACCTTACAATTTGGATTAATCTTAGTTTTAAAGCATACAGATTAGGAAAATGCATTCCGTTGATGTATCTCACTTTCGGTCTGTGGCATTAATAATTGCCGAAGTTCTGAACACTTTCGTATTTTAATATCAGATGGTTTCAAACTTGATAGCCTGACATCAGAGCTCGCAAAAGAAAATAATTATTTACGAAAACATTTTTTTATAAACACTGATAAACATTATTTGTAATCCAATTTAATAAAGGCAATGAAGAAAACAAAAATCCTGCTGTGAAACACTCACACAACTTTCTCTTACTCCTGTTTTCAAAATTGAATTCTAACTACGCACCACTTCGTGGTGTTCCTGGTGCCGGTGGACAAATGGTGGGAGAAGTTGGGACCCTCTGCCGCAAGTGTGGCAGGGAGACGGAAACTCCAGCTCATGTGCTGGGAAAATGCCCATTTAACTCCCTTCTTATCACTCGACGCCACCATAAGGTCAAGCACGAGTTAATTCGGCTCCTAAAGGAAAAAGGATATACATGCTTTGAGGAAGTTTATTGCATCGACTCAGCGGGATCGACGAGGTATGCCGATATAGTCGCCCTTCATGACCGCGACAGATCGGCTCTAGTCCTCGACCCGACCGTGAGATTCGAGAGCAATGACCCGGACCAGGCGGAGAAGGTGGACTTGGAAAAAAAAGGTATATGAGAGTTGTGTCCCCTTCTTGAAAGAGAGGTTCCATGACTTCGGTGACCGAGAGTTTCGGGTTCGGGGTCTCTGGTTCGGTGCCCGAGGTGTCATCTCTAAGCTGACTTTCAGCTTCCTTCAGGAGCTAGGGATTGATCTGAGGGAGTTGGAGGCCTTGGCGGAGTCTATCATTGTGGACTCGATTGGCATTATCCACCACCACATCTACGGGACATGAGTTTGATTGTTCTGCCCGCTTATTTGTTGGTATTGTATGATTATGATATGTTATTATTCTGATTTGGATGTTTCTGTTGCTAGTTTGGTTTATTTTATTCTATTGACATATTGTATTAGTGTTAGGAACGATTTTCTTTTGTTTGCCTGACGAATTGAGGATCTCTCAATAGTGTAGTATTGGTTTTGACTTGACTTCTTTTTTTTCCACTTTATCTATATATCTTGATTGACTGATTGGTACGCTGTGTGTCTAGCAACCCGATCTATTTGGGCAGCACCTTTTGTATTGCAAATATTTGCATTAAAGTGTTTCTCCCCTAACAAATTTTAGAGTTTTTGTACCAAATTTCATGAAATTCGTCGAAAACTGAAAAAAAAAGTTCAGTAAAAGCGCACTTCCGGTTTATTAATTTTCTTAAAACTCGGAATTTTAGCCGTTTATTCATTTGTAATTAATTTTGTTTCGATGATAAAATTGTATAATCTACTATAGAGACAAGCATAACAAGGCCCCACTCCCCCAAAAATGCCGTAAAATGATTTTTTTCAGAGAAATGTTTTGAATAAAAGTTGTAGACCTTTGCATGTATAGTTGATACATCAAGTTTGAAGAAAATCGTTGGAGCCATTTTTTAGAAAAGCGCAAGAAAAGAAAAAAAAAAACCTGAAAACTGAAAAACACATTTCAGGAAAAACGCATTTCTTGTCATCCGATTTTTCCAAGCAAGGAATTTCAACAACAGATTTAATTATAATTATTTTATTTAGATGATAGAATTGTATAATAAATTGAAATAGCACTTTAGTGGCAAACCTAACCCCACCTCTCCCCCAAAAGTGTCCTTAAATGAATTTTCCCGAAAGGAATTTTGACCGATACGTACTATCAGATCCCATGGTGATACCTAAACGGAATATCAAGTCTCAACTTTCTAAGGTTTTTCGTATTTGAACTATGCTGTTCACATACATACATACAGACACACACACACACACACATAGACCACTTTTTTGGACTCAGGGGATCTCAATACGTATTTCCGGAGAAAAATCGATATCGAAAATCTGACACAATTCCAACAATTCCTCTTACTAGGAGTAAAGTGGCCCGTAGACGATCAATATTCACGTCAATATATTGTACAATAAAATTGACCGTCTATAGATCAGTTTGAAAGATTGCGCAATATATTGAGTCAATCAAAAAGGGTTTGATTTTTATTGTGCAATCTAGTAAATATTGCATCTTATGTAGGCAGTATTGCGCAATGTGGTTCAGTCTCGTCGTGACAGTGTTGAATTCAGCATCGACTTCTCGTCGATGGCTACAAAGGGTAAAGATGAAGAAAGAAAATTCATTTTAGAATGCATCGAATTATCTCGGAGCTTACTTTGTGGAAAATCGAGAGTAAAGATTACAGCAATAGGAAAAAAAATAAGGAACAGTACGAACAATTGCTTTCTAGTAGCTTTTCAATAAGTCACAATTAGTTGCAAAATTTTATTCGTTGTGCACTAACTTCAGAAAGGAATTAAACCGAATAAAGGGTTCTGAAGAAAGTGGTGCTGGGACAGACGACATAATAGAACCAAATTATGGTATTTTGAGGAAATGAAGTTTCTCATGTGTCAGGACGAACCAAGTATGTCACAAAATACTATGCAGATAGAGGAAGACGGCAAGAAATCTGAAGATGATATCTTATTTCTTATATAGTTATATCTTTCTGAAGTGTACTTATTTCTTTTTAAAACCATTCCTTCATCCACCTGTGTTTCTTTCTCTCCTTCTTTTTTGAGTCTATAACTAATGCAATGCCACACAACTTGCTTGCTGCCTTATGACTTAACTGCACAAGTGTCAGACGCCAACTAATTTATTGTGCAATAATATTGCCCCGTGTTGTTGGCCAACAATATTATTGTGCAATATAGTGACATAAATATTGATCGTTTAGGGGCCAAAAAAATTGCTAATATTTGCGGATAAATTGTTTTTCTTTTTACCTACTCGTACTTGGTACAGTGATAGTATTTCTTAATATAGAAATAAAAAAAAATTTAGTACTTCCGGCGACCCCCCTCTTTCTAGAAAGAATATATTAAGTACCACATTACCTTCATTGAGCACAGTAGGTACAAATTACGAGTACAAGCAATTAAAATGTATACACTATACATTCATGGTTTAAAACTAGGTTTTGAAGAATAGATATTTCATAAAATTTATTGAGCTTACATGATGCAATTGTGGGAAAATTGGTTACATCGAAGAAAAAAAAGCTAATGAACTTTTATTTATATGCATAGTTTGTATCAAGGTTTCACACAGGAATATTAATATAATAATATATATTATAAAACAAACTAAAAAAAAAAATATATATTTTTTTTTTAAACTAGTAATAATTTGAATGTATGTTGTTGTTGGATACATATACTAGGAATAGTAAAGTAAATAGACTAAAATGTACTATATATATTCAGATAGAAGAACTCTAGGGACTTGTTCCTACTTCTTGAATAAGGTATAACTGGTCAAGAAGTGGCGGCCATTTCTATTTCAGACCACGAACACACAACCCAACAGTGGTGGGTAGATGGAGGAAGTTACGCCTTGACGTTTTATTTTCTCTATCCAAAGACCAGTATACTGGAACTAGAAGAGGGCCAAGGCAATTCCAGCTTTATTGCTGGGCACTAGCCAACCTATATGGTAGAGAATGAAAACACGCGAGAATATCCACCTTCTTCTTTACAATACACCCGTATATGTGTGTATATATATATATGTATGTGTGAGTGTTTCTTCACATTGTGAGTACGGAACAAGAGTGGGGGCACGATTCTTTCTACCATTGGCCGCCCCACAGTGGGGTTTTCTCGGGAGTTAATGCTAAGAAGGCGTGTATCCCACCTCCTTACTAAATATATTTCTCCAACTGTTTTACTCCTAGAAAATACAGCTACTACAATTATATCTATATGGACTTTAATCCACAGTTACCAACAAATTTTCACAATTTTCATTTTCAAGCAAGTGTTAAACTAAGCAAAAAAAAAATGTGTGAAACAATCACAATGACACATTCTCTTACTTCTGCAATTTACACAGTTTTTTAATGACAAACTTTATTCAAGCTTATCATTTTTACTAGATATTTTATCGCATTTAACGTTTTATCAGTGGCATACAAGCTACACTTAATAAGGACCACTTTTTTTTAGGACTGCTTTATCTTATCCCTCCTACAAAACCCACTTAAATGAACTTCTCGTAGTTATAAAAATGGTAGCTCTCTACAAAATTTAATGAGATCCATTAATTTTTTTCTTTGTTGCAGCAAATCGCAGAAAACTGTTCAATATAAACGCACTTCCGGTTAACCGATTTCTTTCAAACATGGAATTTTGATTAATATATTTAATTCAATTTATTTAGGAATAAATTTATTCAGGAATTTAATGAAGGAATCGTATAATTAGTAATAATAAAAAAAAAAAAAATCTGAAATTCGTCGAAAACTGAAAAAAAAACAAAAAAACTGTTCAGTAAAAGCGCACTTCCGGTTTATTAATTTCCTTGAAACTCAGAATTTTCGCCATCTATTAATTTCTAATTAATTTTCTTTGGATGATAGAATTGTTTAATCAACTATAATAGCACTTTAGAGAAAAACATAACTCCAACCCTCCCGTAAATGTACCCTTAAATGAATTTTTTGAGAAAATTGCGAAAAAAGTGAAAAAAAAATTATCATTTAGTAAAGTGGTAAAGAAAAACGCATTTACGGTATCCGTTTTTTTTTCTAATTCGAAATTTCAACAACATATACAATTCTAATTAACATTATTTAGATGACAGAATTGTCTATTAAAAAACTAAATAGTACTTTAGATTAAAACCTAACCCCACCCCTTCCACCATAACTGCCCTTACAATGAATTTTCCCAGGCAAATGTTTCAAATAAAAGTTGCAGCTCATTGTATGTGTAGTTGATATATCAAGTTTGAAGAAAATAGTTGGAGCTACTTTTGAAAAAAAAAAACGCAAAAAAGTAAAAAAAAAAACAACTAGTAATGTGGTATTTCCGGTTGAGGACTTTTGATAGATAACGTAAAGTCAGATCCGATGGTGATACCTAAACGGAATATCAAGTTTAAACTTTCTGCGGTTTTTCCTTTTTGAGCTATACTGTTCACATACACACACACACACACACACACACAGACCATTTGATAAAAACCAATTTTTGGACTCAGGGGGGGACCTCAAAACGAATATTTCCGGTGAAAACTCGATATCGAAAAACTTGATACGATTACAATACTTCCTCTTACTAGAGTAAGAAAAAGTAAAAAAAAAAAAAAAAAGAAGAAAATATAAGCACATCAGAAGAAACCCCATCACATCCCTCAAAAGTGCTTTTAAATAAATTTTCCCGGAGAAAGTATTAAATAAAAGTTGCAGCTCATATATATTATGTAGTTGATGTAACAAAGTTTAAAGAAAATCTTTAGAGCCGTTTTTGAGAAAATCGCAAAAAAAAAAAAAAAACTGATAAATCCATTCAGTAAAAGTGGATTCCCTGCTCTTTGGATTTCCTGCCGGTTTGAGAAATTTTGGACTATCATGTCAATTTATTACTCGATTCCATCATCCACCCAGCATTAAAAAAGGATATATTTTGAAGTTTCTATGCTTAAAAAAAAGTAATAAAATAAATCGCAGTGGAAGTGTTTTTGTATTAATTTAAGGCGCGCCAACGTCTAAGGTCATTGGCGCCTGGAGCCTCCGGCCACCAAACTATAGAGGCTCCTAGTAAGAGAAAATCTAAGGGAGTGGAAGTCTTGTCCACTTACTATTGATCCAAGCCCTTTCGGCCAATTAGCAAATTTGGACTTTCTGCGAACATTAGTTTTTTTTTTTTTTTTTTTTTTTTTTTTTTTTTTTTTTTTTTTTTTTTTTTTTTTTAGCTAATTACTTAAATTCTCTTACAAAAACAGATTATTATCTGTAAAAAGTTTTCTACTGAAAGGACCACAGAAAATCATGTTCAAAAATAATTTCCAGTTTAAAAATCTGACGCAATGCCAATACTTTTTGCAGCAATTACCCAAAAAGCAATTCCATGATAAATCTACATTATGAAATATTTCTGCTTTTTGGGAACACAAAGACAACTTCCGGTATTTTATCCGTCGTAGCATGCATATTAGTTATGTTCCTCACCGGTTTCGGATATTCATCCATCATAGAGTTCACTTCAACGAAATGTTTCTGTAGACCCACATTTGTTGGTTGTATGTATGTGGGAAGTTTATAAGGTTATGTTACTACATGTGTGTGTTTCATGACACAGTGAAATTATTATAAATTGTGATTAGGCATTCGGAAATAGTGTGTAATAACTAGCATGTTCTTCCGAATGCCTAATCACAATTTATAATAATTTCACTTTGTCATAAACACACACGTGTAGTAACATAACCTTATAACCTTCCCACTTACGTACAACCAACAAGTGTGAGTCTACAGAAACATTTCGTTGAAGTGAACTCTCTACACGAACTTGGTGAATTTGCTCTGACGATGGATGAATATCCGAAACCGGTCAGGAACATAACTAATATGCATGCTACGACGGATAAAATACCGGATGTTATCCAGCATATTGCGGACCCAGCCATATTTTCAACAAAGACAACTCTTTGTGTGTTGTGGTGGTTGGTTCCGCAGAGCTGGAAAACATCAGAGACATTTTCCGTGGTAGCCTGCTTCATTTTGTGGTCATCGACCGGTTTCGGGCGTTCGCCCATCTTCAGGATGCGTTTTTCAGACAGTGTGACAACACAGACTCGCACAGACTAACTTAGTTTCACACAAACTGAGGTGTATTTTTAAAAAATACTAAACTCTTAAACTAGGTAAAGGGATATGGCCAGATGGGTGGGAAAACACGTGTTTGGGTTGTTAAAGGGCAAATTGTTTTCTTACAGTGGACACAACACGTGGGGGTCTAATCTTTATCTGTTGTTGGAGGGAGATTTACTTACAATTAACTAACCAAAATATAAAGAATATAGGATACACAAAATAAATTTAAATAAAATTAAACAACGAATAAACTAACATTTAAAATTCATTCATTCGTTTAAAATTGAACGATTTTTTATATAATTAGGTTTTTCCAGTTCCAAGAATTAAGAAATTCCAGTCATTCTTTCACTTTTTCACGTAACCCTCACATCCTCGCAAGCATGTATACCTAATTATGTTTTTTTATATAATCAGGTTTTTTATTATGCATCCCACAAACCATGTCATATCATCACTCACATACATCATCCAAATACGCACTTTTTTTTCTTTTTTTTTTAAATATATTAATATATATATATATATCTAAACTAGTAAATTTAAATAAACTAGTAAATTTATATATACATAGTAGATTTAAAACTAAACCTAAACTAAAAATCTATTTATGAACTATTTGCTGCGTGTGTAATTGTGTTCTGTTGCCATTGTGGGAAGAGTGTCTGAATAATGGTTCACTAGCAAATTTTGTCTGTTCATTTATTAAGTTTTGTGTTTTGCGTTTATATATTTCCAGTTGTTCTACTATGTCAAGTCGTCGTCCTTTGTGGCCAGAGTGTATTAGTTTCAACGTGGTCGTTATGTCATCGGGTTTGTGTTTGTTAGTGTTTAGGTGATTGGCGTAATTTGAGTCAACTTTGTTGTATTTGTATGATCTGATGTGTTCGGTAAATCGTTCCTTGATTTTTCTGCCGGTCTGCCCCACGTAAATGTTGTCACAGTCCGGGCATTTCAACTCGTAGACCCCACTGCTGTCATACACGTCAGTGAACTCGGTACGAGTGCGGAGTTTGTTGCCTAATTTGTTGTTTGTCCGGAAGGATGTCTTAATGCCCAGTTTTTTGAAAAAATTTGTGAGTTTGTACGTGTGGCTTCCAATATATGTGAATGTGGCGAATTTGTCTGCTGTTTTTTTGTCAGTCCTATTTCGGCGGTGTGGTTCGTTTTTGAGGAGTTTATTAACGATGTTTGTATTGTACCCATTGTTTTCAGCTATTTTGTAGATTGTCTGCAATTCTTGTGCGTGGTTCGCGGGTGTGAGGGGTGTGTATTTAAGTCTGTTCGTTAGGTGTCTAAGTGCAGCTAGTTTGTGTTGGGTGGGGTGGTTGGAATTGTGCGGTATGATAGCATCTGATGTAGTTGCTTTTCTGTATATTCCGTACTCTATTTTATGGTCGGTTCTTGTGAGTTTCATGTCTAAGAAGTTGAGGGTGTTGTTCGTTTCTTTTTCGTATGTGAATTTTATTTTCTTGTTTATGTTGTTAAGGTAATGTACTATTTTGTCTACGTCTATGTCGTTTTGCAATATGAGGAATAAATCGTCCACGTATCGTGCATAAAACGTTACGCCGAACTCCTCTTTCAGTTTGGGTACGTAAGTTTCCTCCATGTTTTGTATAAATATTTCTGATAGTATGGCCGATGTGGGGTGCCCCATTCCCAGTCCGTCGGTAGCGAGGTAGAACTTGTTGTTAAATCTAAAGTAGTTTTGTGTCGTGGTTTGTACTAAGTTCGTGAGTTGGTGGACGAATTGCATGGATTCTTCTCGTTCCAACTTCTGTTTCATTAAGTCCAGTGTGTCCGTGATTGGTATGGGAGGTGTATAGGTTGGTAATGTCGAGGGATAGCAAACGGGAATTGGGGGTGAGTTTTATATTTTCTATTAACTGGATTAGGTGTTGTGTGTTTCTTATATTGTAAGTGTCATTCAGTTTTACTTTGTTTTTTATTACTGTTGTCAGATGTTGTGTCAACTTGTATGCTGGTGCCGTTGTGTAGTTTACGACGGGTCTGATGGGAATACCTAGATAATTTAAATAGTAAATAGGAAGTTATTCAAACATTTATTACTGTTCATGGGATTAAGAACACGATATGTACAGCATCTTAGCTAGAAGGAATATAAGTGTAATACTTATCAATCTTGTATTCACCTGGGTAATTTTTTGTTCGGTAATTAAATCACTTACGTGTTAGAGGAGTTCACAAGTGATCATAGCCTAATCTCATCTGCTGTTAGCGAAATCAATAACGAATGTTTTAAGTTGTAAAATCGTACAATAAGAAAAAAATAATAACAATATCTCTCATTGTTAAGGTTTTTTTTTCTCATTTTCCAAGGGTTTCCTTCATTAAACTTATTTTCTAAGTAAGGTCTTCTATTTGTCATTATCAAAGGCAACAGAACCCTTTATTCTGATTGTTTATTCCTTCAAACACCTCATAAACTATTCACCAAGATTCATCACACCGTCATCGGTCTTATCTTTGCCTTATTTTGGTAGGAATATTAAATACATTTATAGATCCAACAGTTTTTTTAAAAATAGGTCGCAGCTTATGTTCAGTTTAGTTAGGCCTCTTCTTTGAATAAAGATTGGAAAGTTAAAAAAGACTCTGGCTCAACAGAATTCCCCGGAAAAAAAAAATAACTTCGTTTTTTAGTACTTGATGTAACATTAATTCAACAAAATCACTCATTGAATAATTTGTAAAAAGTCAAGAAGAGTTAATTAATTGGTGAACGGGATCATTAAACTTGAAATATATTCACCAATACTGTCTTTCCGGGACAGTATAAATGCTATAAATCCAATTGTAAATTATATACTCTAAAAATAAAGCAAATTAGTTAGTGTACATTTGAGCAGAATGGTTATCTATAACAGGTAAATTATAACAATGACATCCATATACGGAAAAAAAGGACTTAGTCGTGGATAGTCGCCAAATGATATTATTATAACCTATGTTATAATGGGGGTAAGTAAGCATATACACAAGAATCGTTCTGCCTGTCACAAATCTTTAAATGTTTGGGTTATCTCCAAATCCATGCAGATTATATTCTTACAGTCTGAGAAACTCTTTAAGCAGACAACTTCGCAGAATGGACAACATCTTCCCTATAGTAGGGACAAAAGATAAGATCTTTTGAGGCCGAAGGAGGCCAAGAAATAACAATGTCCTTCAATCATTAAATTTGGCAACACAAATTTGTTAAAAATTAAATTTAATATTGATTATTTTCTATACTTTTTTTGAAACAGGAAAACCTATAATTAATCATTGGGCGAGTGGGTGGCAGAAGTGGAAGAAGAGGTAGAAATTATTCGATACTATTGCCTGGCCATGTGACCAAAAGTTTTTTTTTTAATTTATAATACCTTAATACACAGGTAGAATTAAAAAAAATATAAAGTGGACAGAAAATGTACGTGACCTCTACTTTAATAAGTTCAGGGTCGAATGTGCTTATCTGCTGATTCCGTCTATCGTGAGTAATTAATAGAAATAAATGCCAATATATGCTGTGTGTAATTTAAAACACTCGAACTTGGATGATGAGCTACCTGATTGTGATTTTATTTTAGAATTTCGTTATTAATTTTTATTAATATTTCTCTACTAATAGATACTTTAAATTATATTATATATAACATTTTGGGGGAAAAAAATAATTAAATAGTGTGTTATTATTACAAGGAGTAGATTCAATTTAAAAATAATATTAAAAACATGAGGTATATTTTAATGGTGTTTTTAGTTTTGTTATATAGCGTGTACCCCTTCACTAATTCATTAGATAATTAAACCTTCATCCCAAGTGGAATGTAGATTATATTAGGTTCAACATGCTAACTTTTTATTAAAAACCGTGACTGTCTGGTAGTTCTTACAATAATGTTCAGGTAGTATCAATTGTCTAAACTTTATCAAAAATTACAAAACAATTGTGAAAAAAGTAATAATCGGCTACAAAAATTATTTTCACATTCTGTAATTTATAAAGTACCTAATTATTACAAAATGTAATAATCATCAAATGCGTACCCGCTGACTTATAAAATGAGGTTTTTCCCATTCTTTTCAACTCCTATATTATTCCTACAAATTTTTCACCAGTTTATATCGCTACCCTATGGAGGGTCAATAACACCCCGTAGGGTCTTCGCAAGCTTTGTCTATGACGTTGTGAACAATCCAATTTCCACTCAGTTCTTTCGTACATAAATTAATGTGTAAATGAACTAGGGAAATGGATTAGCCATTCATTTGGTTAGGTATCACATGTCTCTCAGCCAAACAGCGTAAACTAACACTGAAAGCACTAGTCCACACACTCAATAAACAAACGCAAATTACCTACGAAAGTACAGAATTTAGCAAAGAAAAAATTCTGTTCAGCATAAACATAACTGGAAATTCATCCATTTTTATGAGCCAAAACCTGGCGCATAAAAGCCATCGAACAATAGAGCACAATATGGCAGATATTCCACCATTTGTAGTAAACACTCGTTTTACAAATAAGCGTATCTAGTATTTCTGGTATTAACTTTCTAGAAAACAATGCATTTCAGTCAAGTCAAGTAAGATATCGTGGCAAGGCATGCCAAGTATTTCCGGTTAGATGTTTCACATCTGCTTATAATGAAATCACCTAGAGGTGTGAAAAAGAAGAAAACTTCTATAGTTTTCCATATAATGTCTATAATCTTCCATATTGTCCATTTAAAGGTCATAAAGCAATTAGTCCACATTGTGGGAAATGTTAAAAGAAGAATAATCTGCCATTCTTCGGGCAGTGCTAGCAATGTACTCTCAAGGATGATCTCCCTTTTTTCAGCAGGCATTGTTACCAAAGTGCTATCAGGGATAATCTCCCACAGTGTTAGCAATGTGTTCTCAAGAATAATTTCCGTTTCTTCAGGCAGTGTTAGCAATATGCTCTCAAGTGTTTCTGCAAAACAGTCCATCGGGTGCCAAGTTAGCAATAGCAATAATGTTTTCTATATTTATTAATAATGAAACCGGATGTTATGTGAATATGTCGGACAAGAAATTGAATTAGTTGGGAGTCTATGTGATTCCATCTATCATTCCAGTTTTCTCCGGAACCCGAACACTGAGTAGTTGGAATTAAATTTTATTTAATAAACTAATATTTAGAGCCCAGAAGGTACATAACTTCAGTATTTTATAAAAATAAATTAATACAAGATATAATAAATTTGAATATAAGAAACGATTTTTATACTGGCAGAGTGTGAAGTATTCAGTTTCTTAACAAAATATTTAAACAAAAAATTTTTTATGTGTTATAATAACAAAGTTGGTAACAAATGAACTCGTTTTCGTAGTGCGATTCATAAATTAATTTGCTTTTTAAATTATTTGATCTAAGAAGTTATAGAAAAAAAAAGCATGGCAAGTGAAATGGTAAAGTGACTGTAACTAAGTCAAGTGATACATTTTTCTTATACAGTGTTCACCTTTTTCGTGTCACTAAACAATAAACAGTGATCCATCTTAATAAAAGTAAGAAAACACTTGAAAACTTTAACAAGACATAATCAATGACTTTACTTTGCCAGTATCTCTACCATGACAATTCATTACCCGACGAACAACACCCTTCTCGACAAACACCCACCATTTATAACGACATCCAACAATTATACCAGGGCTTTATTCTAATTATTGTAATTGTATCGGTCTGATTAGTTTTTTTTTTTTTTTTAACTGTTTTAAGGGGGTAGAATTACAAGTCTCCGGTTTTTGAAATTAATTGAGGTTTCATAGCAAATACAAGTTTTGAGTCCCTTAAGTAAAAAAAAAATACAGTTTCCAGAAACTGACCTGTGTGCGTGTGTGTTTGGCTTTGTGTGGGTCAAAAGAAGTCAAAAAACGGAAAAAATGCAGAAAGTTTAAACTTGATATTTCGTTCCGTTTCGACTAGATAACCTGAAAATATTTTGATTAAAATTGGAAAGCACCCGCTTTACCGAAACAATATTTTAGTCTCTCTGCAATATCTCGCAAATGGCTTCAATGATATTCTTTAAACTCAGTATATGTGATAGAAGCAAGAAGCAGAAGAATCAGAAATTTCCTCTAGACTTGACAAAGCCATCCCAATTATGTCTGATGTTTACAAATTTTAGACTCTATAGTGTTTCTATACATATTATCTCCCCTTTAAATAATCAGTTCAATTGTAAGTTTTTTTAGAACATCATGACGGAATCTTGCATATATTAGTTATTTTACGTCAGTACTGGAAAAAAACAGTGAACACCTGCTAAAGCTATGCGTGCTCCATGTGAAATCGAATTAGAAAATGTTCTTGATCAGGTACCTATTGTATCTGATCGTACCTGACAGTCAACAGGTACAATCTGTTTTGTAACTGTTGAGTGACAAGCACTTAAAAGTTTTGTACTCCCCGGCATTGGTTCCAAAAATTTAATAGTGGTGCTCTTACTGAGAAAAACAGTTTCAGGGCGGCCATCGTGTGACGTTGATGAGGCTTTACGGGAAGCTATCGAGTCAAATCCAACCACAAGTATTCATTGCATTTGGCAGGACTGACTATGCCTAAATACACCATTATCCGCCATCTCCATGCTGTGGGAAAGGTAAAAAAGGTATTTAGGATACTGCCATATGAACTTATCTACACCGCAACTTAGGCCAGGAGAATGGAGAATACTGGCCAAATTCACTTAAAAATTCCATATGACATGTGCTTCTACAACAGTATAGTGACATGTGGATTTAATGGCAAAATCCTGAGACTGAAGGTCAATGGTTGGATCGCGGTCAAGCGGTGCAAAAGGGAAATTTAAAAATAAGTCGATATTGTGCATTTCTGGAACTATAAAGGGGTAATTCATTATGAATTCCGTGCCCGATGGACTTTCCATGAATTCCAATCTTTACTGACTAACAACTAGGTAGAATGTACTCAAAAATGACCCAAGCATTATCCAGATTTGGTCATCGCAAACAAGTTTTGTTCAGCAAGATAACGCTCGGAACAGAAGAAAAAATTAAAGAAAGTATTAAATTTCCATTAAGCCAACCTATAGTTCAGACTTAGCACCATTTATCTACAATTTGTTTCGATCCATGGCCAACTTTCTTCACGAGTTAATAACTTCTCAGAAGTTGAAACTGGAGGAGGTTTTGCATTCCAAAACTGAAAAATGATATCAGCGAGTATTCCAACATCTGGGCAGAAAGATGACTTGCAAGTGTCTATATTTTGAACATTAATAAAAAATCTGGTGTGAAACACTCACGCAACATCTCTTACACCTGTCCTCAAAATTATAACTGACAAATGTTATAATTTGTGTACCAACTATAACGAAATTCATCGAAAACTGAAAAAAAAAAACTGATCAGTAAAAACGCACTTCCGGCTCACTAATTTTTTTTAAAACTTCGAATTTTTGCCATCTATTTTTTTCTAATTAATTATGTTCGGATGACAGAATTGTATAATCAACTATGATACCACTTTAGAGGTAGCTGTGACCTGACCCCTCCCCATCCAAAAACTGCCCTTAAATGAATTTTCCCAGAGAACTGTTTTAAATAAATGATGTAGATCTTTGCATGCTTAGTTTATATACGAAGTTTCAAGAAAATAGTCGGAACCATTTTTGAAAAAAAATCGCTAAAAAGTGAAAAAAAAAACAACTAGTAAAGTGGTACTTCCGGTTGAGAAATTTTGACAGATGACCCACTGTTGGGTCTCATGGTGATAACTAAACAGAATTATCAACTTTGAACTTTCTTCGATTTTTCGTTTTTGAGCTATGCTGTTCACACCACACACACACCATTTACTAAAAACCACTTTTTTGGACTCATGGGAGCTCAAAACGGATATTAACGGTGAAAACTCAATATCGAAAATCTCGACACGATTACAATATTTCCTCTTACTAGGAGTAAGAGAACGTAAAAATTGATTTTTTTTTATTTTTTATAAACCATCATTTTTTTTTTTTTACTCCTAGTAAAGAGAAAGTTTTCGAAATTGTGTTTTCACCGAAAATAGATATTTTGGAGTCCCCTGAATAGGAAAAAAGTATTTTTAGCGAATAGTCTATGTGTGTTACTTATTGTACTATCTAAACAGAAAGTACCTATCGCTTTTATATGGAGCAGCTTACTGGGAAAGTTGATTTTTTTAAAAAGGTTCTGAGTAATGTTGTATTTTCATCTAACATACTACTTCCTCTAAAGTCAATATTTTTTTGTAGGAAGCTACAGTTAGTAGCGCCCTAGGTAGCGAAGGCCGGAACAAAACGGCAGGGGAACTGCGGTGTGCTTACCACGGTAATATTAAATTCTGGTACACAGTATACGAAATTTGAAAAAAATCGTTAGAACTGTTGAAAATTACAAAAAAAAAACCTATTCAAATCGCCGTCCAGCAAGCCTTGGCTCTTCATGGGCTGTTGCGCCAGAGGGTTAGGGTTAATGGTACTTAGGAAAACCTAACGATACTGTCCCTCCAAAACTTCCAAAAAAAAAAAAAATTCAATTTTGCCGGGTAAAATTTCAAATAAAAGATATTAATGTGGGTAGGATATGAAATTTGAAGAAAATCGTTAGAATTACTCTCGACAAAAATCACAAAAAAAATGGTGGGGAAAAAATTCAGTAAAGTCGCACTTCCTTCCGGTTGATGGATTTTGGTCGAAATATTCAAATCTGACGCGAGCGGACGTAATATTGAATTTTGGGTAGATAGTATAGGAAATTTAAAGAAAATCGTTAGAACTGTTGAAAATAATTTAAAAAAATTGGGAGAAAAATTCAGTAAAGTTGCATTTCCGGTTGATGGATTTTGCTCGAAATCTTTGAATCTGATGCGGGCAAAGGTAGTGCCTAAACAGAATATAAAGTTTAAGCTTCCTGCGACTTTTCATTTTTGAGATATTCCATTAACAAACACACACATATGTAGACCACTTGCTAAAAACATTTTTTCTCAGGTATTTACAAGAATTACCGTTGAAAACTCAAGTTCAAAAATCTCGCACGATCGTAGGAGTAAGAGAAAGTAAAAATCATTACTTATGATATTTGTCCCAGATTAGAGAATGCCTCTCAAAATGAATTTCTATTTTTAATTTTTATTCTCTAAAAAGTTAGGAGTTTTTTGTGATTAAACTATTGTAAAAAACAAGCAAAATGTTGGTTGGCTAGGGGACAACGTTTCAAATTTAAAGTTTGTTTCTTTGGCCACAGCCAACCTACATTTTAATTGTTTTATTAACAACGACCAAACGTTACTATAATTTTATTTTGGTATGTAAATAAAATTTATTTGACTTATAAACATAAATATACTAAAGGTAATCAAAAGTACACAGAGTTATTGTGTTAATATATAGAAAAATATAAATGCCTCATTTTTTTAATAAAAGCCATAATAAAGACAAATTTAGTTTCACAAAAGAAGAAACTTAATTAATTATTTTGTTAATAATAGTTTGTTTATTATAAAACTATTTTGCCCATTTGATTTAGTGCAAATATAAGATATTTTATTTGTGGAATCTAATAAGTTGAAAAGAGTGGTTTGCCTAGGTAAAGCTTGACGATAGAGTTAGGAATTTTCCAGCCGAACTGTTTACTACTTTCTGCACTCAACTGCGATCTGAGTTTTAGTAATACCACCCTGTCTCCCTGCTTACTGTGTCCAATGTATATAACATACCCAGCACCAATCCTACGAAATGGAAAAAAACCTTACCAACATAAAATACAAACCGGTTCAGATGAAATCAACACTTTGAATAAATAACGTAGCACCAACTCTTACGGCCAAAGTACCCCGCCCCTAAAAAAAAAAGGTCAATAAATATACAGTATTTTACAGAAATACATGAACATAATTAATGATTTATTTATTTACAACATTTTTAAGTAGAAAATTAAGAATTGATTTACTTAGCCACTGTTTCTCATTTCTTGAATTCAAAGAAAATAAATCTGGTGTTATTTTCTCTTAATATTTCTCCAGTTTTTCTTCAAACTTTGAATGTTTGCATCATATTAATTGTCTTTAAAATTCTAAAGATACTGAAATTAAGCGATATATTATAGCAGCCGTTCTTTAGAGGACATAAATGTTAGATACAGGTATTAGATAGTAGTAAAGGGAGAGGTGATGAAACCAAATCTATTGTGAGCTAAAAGAGATCTATAGTGACTCCATATGATGTTACTGTTTATCCAAAGGATATAGTCATCTGTAACATATACCGTGTATAAGTATGATTGAGTAGGTATGGTTAATAAATTAGAGATTCCTGTGTGTCTCTAAATCCGATTAGTTGCACGCCATCAACTATTTTCGCAATTGTTGTGGTGGTTGGTTCCGCAGAGCTGGAAAGCATCAGAGACATTTTCCGTGGTAGCCTGCTTCATTTTGTGGTCATCGACCGGTTTCGGGCGTTCGCCGATCTTCAGGATGCGTTTTTTAGACAGTGTGACAGCACAGAGCAAAGTTAGTTTTCACACTCAGACTGCAAGTCTGTGTTGCCACACTGTCTGAAAAACGCATCCTGAAGATGGGCGAACGCTCGAAACCGGTCGATGACCAAAAAATGAAGCAGCCTACACGGAAAATGTCTCTGATATTTTCGCAATTCTTTGTGTATTGTTTATAGTGAAAGTGCTTATTCTTTGTTACAATGAGATACCTGCCGATTACTAAAAAGACGACTGAAGAGTTGAAGAATTGGCTAAATCAACTTGCGGCCTAAGGATTATAGGTTGTTATAAGGATTATAAGTTATTCACAAATCCCTAAAACGATTTTTTGAGGGAATAATGAAAAAATTGCTCTTGTTTAGATTGCCATGAGGCACATATAGTCATGACGCTAAGTAAAATAGGGAAACTATAAGTGTTACTTGTGTTGCGAAAGATATAAACAAGACTACATTCGTACATATCAAGCCCCCAGCAATTTTCAATTTCTGTAATATCTCTATCTATGTCACTGTCTTGTGTTTGAGACATTTTTGAAAGATTGTAATTAATATTTATAATTAATCGTTTATTTTGAAAGAGGAGATAGTAAACTTTTTCTTCATTAAAGAAAAAAGAAAAGAGAAAAATCTCGACAAAACAAAATAGAATAATAATATTTTTTTTTCTCAACCAATTATAGTAAATTCTAATTACAAATTGAAAATCTCTTAGTTGTTCAAGCTGAAACTCAATTTCCCTAAGATGAACAAAGCAGTTCCGGGAAAGATACGTGGTTAAGCCGAAACTCAAACACCGAAAATGGATGAAATCGATGTAGGGATGAAAAGGTTTAAAATAAAAGTGATCAAAAAGGGAGATGACAGAAAATAAAATTAACAGTTAATTAATGAAATAAAAATTGATTCCCTGTTAATAGATAAAATGTAAAAATACTGGATATTAGACAAAAATCTGCACCTTGTGCTTGTGAAATGTATGTGTGTGTGTGTGTGTGTGTATGAGGTGTGAAGACGAATTTGCATTAAGAATTTTCAATACGTAATCGTAAAGCTTTTTCCCTGACTTTAGTTCAAATTGAAAGACACAAATATTATATTCGATTATTTTATACATTTTTTTTTTTTTTTTTTATGTTCTAAACTCAACGTGGCCCAATTAGACTGTTGAAAGTAAATTTCAAACAGCTTGTCCTTAATGGATGATTTCACACTGACTGAGATCTCAAATTGCTGAGCTTTGATACGTGTTTTTCATTTTTTGGTGGGGCAAGGCACAATTTGACACTTTAAAGTTGTAGCCCATTAATCCAGATAGGCTTGATACTGAGGTTTAAAAACTCGTTGCAGGGCGAACATAGAGTGGTGATATCAGCAACGTGGAGTCTCCAGCGCACTAAGTGGAAAAATTTCATCATCAAGGACTCTTTATACCATAACAATGATTTAATAGTGAACGGACTTTATTATTTCACATAATGGATTTGGAATTTAGTCATTAATGGTCAGATAAATCTCTAAACCGGATGAAAAACGAATCAAAAAAATCGAAATTGCGATCTACGAATAAATAGCATTGTACAAAATTTGTAATAAGTTTAGTAGATAGTATTTCGGCGAGAACATTTTTACTAATTATATCACTTGATTTTACATTTAAGAAAATTGCTAATTTTTTTTTCCCATCTATACAAAATGTCAACAAAAGAAGCAGGGAAAATAAACCATACTCTTTATAATATAATTCCTTAATGCTTAATGCAAACTTAATTGACTTCATCACTTTAGTACTCTTTATGTCAGAATGTTATGGCCATTTTATATTTGGCTTTATTTGCAAAAATGTTTGTTCTTAGGCAATTAACCATGTTGATAGTAGAATGTAAAGAATATATATATATACTTAAACAAGCAAGAAACAAACTTTTCATTCGAGTTTACTAGACTAGGTCCCAATGGATTATACTCTATAAATGTTATAGATTATACTTTATATAAAAATAGCCAGCTGTCTGGGTATATCTATAGGGAATCAGAAGTATATTTACTTAACATAGTAAAAAAAGGGCTTTCTAATTTTAATGGTCACAATTTCATCCAAATACATTGTAGTTAGTTAATTAGAGCTAGTTATAAGAATTCATTCACTATGTATTCATTTATTCGGTAATATAGGAAATCGGTAGTAGGCAACATTTCGCTTCATTACTAAATGAAGAATCGATAAGATCTCTATTTTAACATTTCATATAAGGTAAGATATTAGCTCAATGGTTAGCACACTGGATACTTCCACGTGGAGGAGGACCCAAGGTTTGAGGCCAGCAGTGCTGCCCTTACAATTTTCCCTTCCTAGGAGCGTCTAGCGCTCACCGTCCGGTGGTAGATAGTGTTTGTCTGTACCGAGAGAACACTGTCCGGAGGCCGGCAATGCACTGAGAAGGCTCTGGGCGCCCAATGACCAGAGTTGTTGGTTGACACGTCTTAAATTAAAGAAAGAAAAAAAAAATCACAAGCATCTATTGTAGCTACAGTTGGGCGAAATGTAGTTGTAAACTACAAATCATAAACTAAAGATTCATTAGCTGAAATTTAGTTACAATCAACACTACAAATGTAGTTCTTTTTGCAATTTATTATTTTTTTCAACTGAAGTAGTTATAGTTGTAGTTAAGTAGTTATAGTATAACTAGTAGCTGAGGAAACGGATTGCAAAAATAACTACGTACTTGTTTGTAGTTATAATAGTAACTACTGATAAAACTAGTTATAGTAGGTATAACTACTTGTATCTTTCTTTTTTTTTAAGTAAATATTCTGCTTTTCATATTTACTGCCTAGTTAATTTTGATTTTCTAATTTTCAAACATGATCTAATTCAAATTTGGTAAAAAATTTAACCACTTTGATCTTCAGGAATAATACCCATTACAAAATTATTATTATTATTATTATTGTTGTTGTTATTTCTTAACAAATTGGCTTAAATTAGAATAAAAGTTGTGTTTTCTGAAATTTCAAGAGAAACTTAAAATTATTGAAACAGATCCAATCAACGGTTTAATCTTTTGAAAGACAAAAGTCACTGCGTTTTTGTTATCATTCAAATTTGATCAAGTTCGTAAGTTCTTGGAAGGACCTAGTAATCCACCCCCTAGAGCGCTCTTCTTTAATTAATGATTATAGCACTACTTTGTTAGCCTTCATGGAAAGCTCCCTTCTTTTTGTAAATTATTTTGAACTTTTTAAAAAAAAATGTAGCTGAGTTTTTGTGCTTGATCATAGTATTCACCAAAATACACATTCTATTTGTTTATTTTGGAATAAAGAATAAAAAAAATCATGTAAAAGTAAAGAAGCTGGGAACGTATAAGAAATGCAAGGTGAACCAGAAATTCGTCACGTTACTGCTTCTTTCTTAACCGAATAAAAATTTTAAAATTCCAATTGAAAAATTGAATTACGATAAGTTCGGAACATAAGATATTTGCATAAAAATGCATTGTTGAGTATGATATATATATATATATCCTCTGTGGGAGAAGGAGGGAACAGAGGAGGTTATAAGGTTATAAAGGAGAATAAAGGTGTTTTTATTTTTTGGATACTTAAAAGGTGACTCTGTTTTTTTTGTTTTGTTTGAACTGATTAATGGCGTTATTATTATTGGTGTAAATAAGTTGTTATCATTCTGTTCATAAAAGCATTTATTAGTTCCATTAAACGTTCTTTAATTCAGCTTGGGTTGTAATTATTTGAAGCCTTTGAACATTTCATTATTTTTATTTTAATCATTTCCTACATATATATAGGGTGTCTCAAGGTATGTGGATAACGACTTTTTCTCGGAAACTAAGATAGGTAGAAAAAAACTAAAAATTACGTGTCCCCGTAGTTTTTTTGTTAGAAAACCAAATTTAATTTGCAAATTTGTTTTGGTGCTTCGAGAAGCGAGATACACGCAACAACTTCATTTTTTCAAATGGGGAGGTGTGGTTTTTATTTAAGAAATAGATTCCTCTATTTTTTGTAAGAAAAATTTACTTGAACGGTTTTTTTCTTTGAGCGATATTTTACAGTTATGAATGAAAACATGATTCTAATAAGAAATTTCAAAATGTTAATATTATAACGGTTTTTTGATTGAATAAGAAGAAAAATACTATTTATTATAAATTTTACTCCTCATTAATTAAAGATGTTGCTCGAACTGGTCCCCACCATTATAGATGTATTTCTTTGGTCGTAAGATACAATTGGCAGGAAAAAGCATGTGTATGCATCTCTAATAACTTGTAAATTATCGCTTAAAGAAAAAAAAACGTTCAAGTATATTTTTCTTACAAAAAATAGAGGAATCTATTTCTTAAATAAAAACCACACCTTCCCATTTCAAAAAATGAAGTTGGTGCCTGTATCTCGCTTCTGGAAGCACCAAAACAAATCTGCAAATTAAATTAGGATTTCTATCAAAAAACTAGGGGGACACGTATTTTTTAGTTTTTTTCTAGCTATCTTAGTTTCCGATAAAAAGTCGTTATCCATATACCTTGGGACACCCTGTTAAATGAAAGGTTCTTCAAGGTTCTTCAAGATAATATTTTTTATTATGTATTATGAGATTACGTTTGTCTCTAAAGCACTATTTTAGTTTATTATACTCGTATAAAATTCTATCATTATTGAACAATATTAATTAGAATTGAATATGTTGACAAAATTTTGGGTTTGGAGAAAATCAATTGACCGGACGTGCGATTGTACTGCAGATTTTTTTTGTCAGTTTTCTGAAGCCTATAAGACCACCCGTGGATTTCATTGAATTTGTTATACTAACTATGAATGACAGACTTATAACTTCTGTTGAATTTTTTTTTCCCTAGAAAGTTCATTTAAAGAATGTTTGGTGGTGGGGAGGTTATACTTTTCTCCTCAAAAAAGTCGTTTCATCAAATTTAGATTCTTCCACTGATATAAAGTTGAAGATATTTTGTAAAAATTATAAGTTAGAAGAAAATTGGTTGATTATAACTACGTTAGGCTGAGAGAAAGTCGTTTGAGTGTTTTCTCACTAGATTTTTTGTTGCCTCATTCTGGGGACCTTAAACATGTACTCAAGTTCGAAAATTTATCATGACCGGAATCTTACCTCCAACTGCAGGAATAGAGTGAAAAAAAAAAATATAAATAAACGAAATGGGATTTCGTCAATTTTGTAAATAATTTTATAGTTTTCTACACGGCGAAAAAAGAAGATATTTGTGAAATGTGTGTGGCCTGTTTAGTGTAATTGATGTGTAAGCAGTGTATTGATTATTAGTGACCGCCCCACAGACAAAAAGAAATAGTTTTTGTAGGTTAAAGCAACAATAAGAAATATGATTAACGTGAAAAAAACAACTCATAAAATAAAGATGAAAATAAAAAAGATTCCGAAACGACGATGACAGTGATCGAAATAAACTTTGGCAGTAACAGTCTGTTTAACTTCCTCAACATTTCCCGTACTAGATGTTATACTGGGGCACTTGTAAGAAAGAAAAGCAGAAGAACTAAGCTCGTAAAAGTTTGTAGGTTGTGCGCAATATAGCTCTCTCAGCCAGTCACTCCTTCTCTCTAACAGATTCTCTCTTTCCCCACTCGAAAGTCATTCAATATTTCAATTTTGATGATCTTCAACAGGATATTGGTTATTGCACAGATCCGATTTTCCAAATATACTACGCTCTCTGAATTATTTGCTTGGAAATTTTTATTTTGTTTCATAAAAAGTTTATATTCTCTTCTGGAATTTATTTATAGAATAAGGGATTCTTTGATAAATTGATTTACCACAATAAAAAATTTAAGAGTCTAATGAAACATAAATATAACAAAAAAAAAAATCTGGCGTGAAACACTCGCACAACTTTCTTTTACTCGTCGTTAGTACATAAAAATGGCAAATTTTCTTTAAATTTGAAATTGTGCTCATTTGTACTAAGATAAACCCCCGCAAGGGATGTCTGTTGGTGCAGACTCTTGGGAGTGGGACCCAAAAGGTAATCCCAGCTCACTATACCATGCACTACACCATCCTCACTACACATTCACAATAAACACACCCCACTAAACAACACAAAGGGTATCACAGTGCACACCCAAGGTTTTTCCCCCTAGGAGATGCTTTGTTTTAGAACAAAAGGGAATGTCCGGTTTCCCAATAAGGTGTAGCCTCTCTGCGACCGGACAAGAACAAGTACTGCTTGTTTGAAATCCTAAATATCACAAGTATGGGTGCAATATACAGCTGGACTATTTTTAAGGAATTCGAACTGGCGTGGAAAAAGGATGTTACGTTTGGCTTCGTGGAAACGAGCAGGATGTTTTCAGTGTTTTCAGTGTCTGAACAGAAAAGAGTTATCAACAAAACGCGAAAATTGCTGTATTTTGGTCAACTTTCCTCCCATACCTTGTGAGTCATGGATCTTGACAACAAGAAATACATCAACAGAGATTATTATTTTATTACTATTATAATCAGAGCACACTCCAGGCCACCGTACCTAGCGCATAGCGCCAAAACCGGTGTCTACTATGCCTTGCCTACTAGGCGGACCTCTACATATCCGTCTAGTCCTTCGCATTACTGCTACTTAGCGAGTAAACTCAACAAAGTCTCTAAAGTTTATGGCACTTTTCGTCAATTCTTTACAATCTCCCGGCAGTTCTCTCCCCTTCTTTTCAGCTTGAATTCCATATGGATTCTTGCCTCGTCGAGGAGAGGACACTGGAAGAGAACGTGACGCACCGTGCCCTTCACCGCATTCGCAATTCGGGGAATCTTTCATTCCCAGCTCATCGAGCTTAGAATTGAACTCCCCATGGCCCGTGAAGTATTGCGTTACGGTTTGGGACAGCTCCAGCCATCGATTCGGCAGTCTGTGATGCAGATTCGGGAAGAACTCATGTGTAGTTCTTCCTCTCTCTGCTTCATCCCAGGTCTTTGCCACTACCTCAAGGCTACAGAGATTGAACACACACACTCTTAGCCACCGTACCTAGCGCATAGCGCCAAAACCGGTGCCTATGGTCACTTGGTCTTATCTACGAATTAGATAAGTTACCGTCCCTGCCACGGGGAGGCGGACCTCTACTTATCCGTCTAGTCCTTCTTATTACCGCAACTTCTTGAGCAAACTCCATCAAGTTTTCGAAATTCATAGCATTTTTTATCAGTTCTTTACATTCTCCCGGCCAGTTCTCCCCCCTACTTATCAGCTTGAATTCCATATGGGTTCTAGCCTCGTCGAGGAGAGGACACCGGAAGAGAACGTGATGCACTGTGTTTCGTTGGGGCTACAGAGATGAAGTACTTCAGAAGTTTAAGGGCAAAACTAGGAGAGATAGTGTCTGAAACACAATCGCCTGGTCATACCTGAATTTAAGGGCCGCCATTGATATTATAGAGCAAAACAGGCTGAGATGGTTAGAACACCTGTTATGTATGGAATCACAAAGAAAGTGGGGTGGGAGATCCTTCCACATCTCCCTTACAGCCCCGACCTCGCCCCATCAGACTTCCATTTATTTGGGCCCCTTAAAGAGGCTCTACGTGGAAAACATTTTGAATCCAATGAAGATGTTAAAAATCAGGTGCAAAAATGGCTTCAACCCAAAGAATTTTATGCCAGAGGTATACACAAATTAGAGTAACGATGGGACAAGTGGAGACTATGTTGAAAAGTAAAGCCAAAATTTTGTATTGATTAAATAAATCGTTTTTGAGCTACAGCGATTTGTCTCGTTACTTATTGAATGACCCTCGTAACGAATTCTAGCAATTTAGAGTTGCCAGTATTATTTACAAGACGAAAGTGGAGGGTAAGCGTGGCAGAGGAAGATCCAGATTGAAGTGGTAGGACAGGTTAAAGGAAGCATTTAGGAGAAGAGGACTGGACTGGAGAGGAAGAACTGAGCTCGTCCAGAATTGTGGAAAGTGGGTTAAGCTCTATAAACAGCCTCCTCACACTGCTTGGGCGGTTGGCGAGGATCGATTATGATGATGTCCTAAGATAAACATACAGGTATGTGGGGGGGGGGGGGGGGAGGGAACAAATCTCACAACTTACCAAGCAAGGTAGGTAGAGCCTCAAAAACCGATTCTGTAAAGCCGCACTTCCGGTTAACCGATTTTTTTTACAAATCTGGAATTCTAGCAATATTTCTAATGTATATTAATATTATATAGGTGGCAAACCCATTCCCTCCCAATCGCCACTGATATTTAGTTTTGGGACAAATGAGTAAAAGTTAAAAACAGTTTGTCTTTTTTTCTTTTTCATATATTTGCACTAAACCCAGTGAAAGAAAATTGTGTGACTGTTCACAACATATTTCCTTTGTTTTGTTCGAAAGTTTTAAAATAAACTGAAGTAAATCTCATTTAAGCGAAATAAAAGATTAAAGTGAAAATGGGAAAAAACTGAAAATTATATTTGCATTAATCTAAAATAATTCGTTTTTTGAAATTCCTAGCCGTTTTTCCAAGTGAAGAAGTCTTTAGATGTAGTAGTTTTATTTTTCAGTTGTTCAACGCTTTCTTTCTTTTTTTTTGTTTAACCCAATTTTTTTTTTTTTTGGTTAAACAAAAATAAAAAGATAAAAATATATATAAATAAAAAAATAGATAAAAATTGAATTATATTTTAACGGTGAAATTCACACTGATAGAAAATACAGTCAAGTATAATGGAAAATTGTCTATGCGGTCCAACAGTTCTGTATACCTGCTGTTCTGTTCAAGAAAGAAGTTTTTGAAATAAAAAGAAGAAAACAACGATGAATGGTTGGAGTGTGCGTTGTGAAGAGAAAAAAAAGAGGATATAGACTGGTCATACTAAATAGAATATCAGTCACGCAGTGGTTTGTTAAGAGAACGGCCGGAGAAGTGTCTGTCTGTGTATGTCTAAGTATATGTGTGTGTGTGTGAGAGAGAGAGAGAGAGGACCAACAAGTAGCTAGCTGTCTACTTGGAGCGATATATACAAGAACCTGATCTAAAAGAATTGTTACACTTTTTGATCACTTCTTTTACTGCCTTATTCAGAAAACGGTTTTCTGGCCGGTGAACACTGGTTATGGTGGTGGGGCGGGTGAAATGGTCTTAACAATAGTTTAGAAAAAAATTTCTCTCTTTGAGTTTTATTTTTAGTCGAAAAATTTAGAATTAGGTTATACAATATTCACACAATTCAAAGGTTTCCACTTGCACAGGAAGTATTAAAATCAGCAGATTCTTGTCGGGATGCTCTCGAATATAAGCAATTCGAAAATTGTATTGTAGAAATGCTTCCAGTAGTAGGTAGACAAAACTCAATGGACCAAGAAAAAATGAAATAAAGGTAACTTACTTATTCTGGGTGAGTTGTAAAAGTTAACGGAGATCGTGGAAAGAAAAAGGCGCACAGTAAGTAGAATCTTTCTTGTCCGGCCAGACCGAGGAAGAGCTGAGAAACTTAACCTGTCATAAGACCAAAAAAATAAAAGCGTCAGAAGTGTGCAATTCAATCAGTATGAGTAAAAGTTACTTTACGCTAACAAGTTTCCTCAAGGGAAGGGGGTATTGCAGATTAAATGGAAGTATACGGGGGGGGGGGGATCTGCAGTTAATATAATTATAAAATGGAAAAATTTCTTCAAATTCGGAAACTTTTGTTTCACAGTTCCAACATAAGTATAGAACAGTGAGATCAATAGGTGGTGAAGGCATCTTGGCTCAATTAGAAACTTCAAGGTAGTTAGTTACAGGGTAGTCCAAAAGACAGCGTTATTATCAATGAAGGTGCACAAATAATATTTGATATTTAACGCCACAAATCTTTAAAAACATTTTTTCCAGAAAAACTTTTAATTAGTTCAGCATTCTAAGTTTTCAAGAAGCCTTCGCTTCGAGAAAAACCCAAAAAACTCATAAACTTACACTGTAAAGTCGCACATCCGGGTAACCAATTTTTCTTCAAATTTAGAATTTTTTTTTCTTATCCTACGCCCTCGTCGTTGGCCTTCTCGGCCATTCGATTCCTCGCAGCCCAGTACGATGTGGCTTGGTTCTTCAGAGACGATTCTTGTAAGCTCACATCTTGCAACGCCGCACATATAACTAAGTGGTCCGCATCCATTTCGGCCATCCGGCACAATGAGCAAATGGGCGAATCAACCACACCAATTCTAAGTAAATGTGTATTCAAGTAGTCATGTCCAGTGGCCAATCTGAAGCATGCTACAGCACACTGCCTAGGCAAGTCACTAGGTAGTCGGGTTTGGGGGTCGCACAATGGAGTCCATCGCTTGCCCTCTGAACATCGCCGCACCTATTCATCCAGCATTACCCGGAAGGACTCTGCGGCCACTCTTTTTGCGGTGTGCAGTGAAATCCTTTTATTAGGCTGCTGCATATTGCTGCTTGCTTTGGCTACTGTGTCCGCTGACTCATTGCCAGGTATATCGCAGTGGCTCGGGATCCACTGCAACACTAAATCTCTTCCTTGTCGGTTGAGACTGTTGGCTAGGTCCTTGCAACATTCCACGGTTTCTGCGCCACCGATGGTTAGAATTGCTCCCTGGGAGTCAACAAACAAAACAATCTTGTTCCAGGGTTCCTTGGCAACTGCCTCGAGAGCTAGCTTAATCGCAGTCGCCTCCCTATCAAAATTGGAAGCCAGCCTGCCAACGGGTACGAAAAGCTGAAATGCATGGCAGGCAGCAAGCTCCCGCATTACACGAAGCACTAGCGGCCGAACCATCTGAGTAAACATGAGTCCTTTCCGAGGGAGGGTACCAAACCTGAATGTTTCCATTGCGATAGCTTTCATGATCAAACGCGGAGTCACATCTTTAATTACCTCTTCAATCAGCTGTGTTCTGCATGAAGGGAGCCGTCTAAAAATCCAATTGGAATTACCAGGAAGCAATTGCGGCAGAGCAGTGCTCATACCTAACTGGGCTCTGAATTCCTTGACCCGATGATTTGCGTTTTTAACCTTTTCCCAGCTTCAGTGCCCTGTGTCCAATATTCATTACCAGATCTTGTCATTCTTTCATAAAGTACGACTGCGGCCTTAGAAAGTCTAATATGCAGGGGTTCCATTTGTGTCTGTGCTTCCATAGCAGCTATTGGCGTAGAACGTGGACCCCAGTTATTACTCGTAGGGCTGAGTTTTGAACTTTAGCCAGCTTTGCGTCAACAGAGTCAGATGTAGTAACCAAGGCTTCACCACCATACTCTAACACAGGACGAACATAGGACTTGTAGGTGAGGGCTAAGACATCCTGAGTGGCGCCCCGTTTCGTTCCAGTAATTCTCTTCAATAATTCTATTCGCCTCTTCCCCTTTTCAGTTAATTCAGCGACATGGTTTGCCCAATTCAGTCTACTATCAAGGGTAACTCCAAGATAAACAGATTTACTCCAAGATAAACAGATTTAGAATTCTAGCAATGCTTCTAATTTTGTGTCTGTATATTAATATTAATATTAATAAAGTATATTAATATTGTATAGGCGCTAGAACCATACATTGTACTGAAGCAGTATTTTAAAATAATGCTTAACATTAACTGCTCCTCCAGAATAACACAAAAATCAATTTTCTCGGGAAAATTAAAGTGATAAGTATGTTTGTGTGTACAGATAGTATACAAAGTTTAAAAGAAAAACGTTGGAGCCTTTTTCGAGAAAATCGCAAATAACTGAGAATAACATTTTAGTTAATTTGCACTTGCAGTTGATGGATTTTGCCAAAAACCTTCGTGTTAAATAGGATGGTAGCACCTAAACGGAATACCGATATCGAATCGATACCGGAATATCGATAATTGGACACGATTGCATAATTCCACTTATTTAGGTGTAGGAGAGAAAATAAAAAACTGGGCTTAGAAAGCGACCCTTTGATAGCGAGAGATGGAAGAGACGAGACTCCAAATACATTTACACTTCCAGACGACGGAATGCTAGATGCTATTATCTAGTTCTGGTTTAGTTGCTCTGGGTACTTACAAGGTTTTGAAGGAGGATATATCATCCCAAGAAGTCTCATCCGGCACCAGTAGAGAGGCCAATTTTGGACGCAGAGTACTATAGTCTTCAAAATATTTATAATAACTATAATAATAATAATAATAATAATAATAATAAATTAATTATAAAAAGGAAGATACTATCTCAATGGTCGTGCAATGGACTCCCTCGCAGAGGTCCCGGGTTCGAGTCCAGTAATTCCCTTAGATTTTTTTTTCTATCTCATAGGCACTACAACCCATTGTTTCGGTGGTGGATAGTGTTTTTCACAGTTACTTGTACTTACACTTCCAGACGACGGAATGAGATTCTATATTATCTAGTTTTGGTTTAGTTGGCCTGGGTACTTGCAAGGTATTGAAGGAGGATATATCATTCCAAGATTTTAAGATTTCTAAGGGAAGTCTCATCAGGCACCATTAGAGAGACTTCTTTTGGACGCAAAATACTATAGTCTTTAAAATAATAGTAATCATAATAATAAATTAATAATAACAGGGAATGTACTATCTCAATGGTCGCGACTGGACTCCCACGCGGAGGTTCTCTGTTCGAGTGCAACAATGCTGCCCTTAGATTTTCTCTTCATAGGAGCCTCTGCAGCTCACTGTTCGGTGATGGACAGTGTTGTCTGTATTATTATTTATTATACGGTGCCTGATGGCGTTCGACATAAGCCTATGTAGCTTTTATCCCCCCGATGCCCCCCCATATCATCCCATTAGTTAATCTCCCCCGGTAGCTTATTATTATTATTATTATTCACAAAAGGGGAGGGAAGTAAACCCTACGCTATCCAAAGCCCCCTCGGGCCCATATAGCTACCCCTAAAGAATACCTACCACTGGGACTAGAATGAAAATCCAGGCCAAGGGTTTAACCATCTAAGTTTCACAACAGACCGAACAAATAGGACCAAAACCTTAAAAGGACACAGCTTAAGATCCTCTACCGACATCCTATTCCGGCCGAAGGTCCTAAACCTAATCTCCTCACAACCCAAACATTCGTCATCAAATGCATGGGTGTTTCCTCCTCAGTTTCACAAACTCTACAAAAAGGGTCAGGCACAAGTCCCATTATATAGAGATGTCTCCTTAAACCACAATGACCAGTGAGGAATCCAACCAGATACCTGAGGGAGGTCCGTGAAAGACATCGGACCCCACTACTCAAAGCTCCGCCCGGAGCCCCAATGAGCATTTTAGACTGCCGACAACCCACTGCCCCCGGTAGCTTACCGGTCAGTCTACAATATCCCAAGGTATCCTTAAACTCCAATTCGCCCAGGCAATCCTGCGGGAGTGGTGCCCTCCCAAATACGCGAAACCTCGTACGAACGAAACGGGGACACTGACGTAAATAGTGATACACCGTTTCCCTAACTCCGTCGTCGCAATTCTGACAAATGGGACTAGACGTCATCCCTATGTTAAACAAGTGACTAGACATCCAAGTGTGTCCAGTCACTACACCCACCAAGGTCCTCAGACTGTCCTACTGAGGGACAGGAGATACTCCGAAATTCCCTGCTTATTTACTTTTATAAATCTTTTAGCTTGGCGACACCCCTGCGTGTTCCCCCAGCATTTCTCCAAGACTCTCATCTCCCAAAGTCTAATCTGTTTGTCACGAAACTTCTTTGTGACGGCAAGGGCTGGTTCAGGACCACAAAATGGTAATGATGCCTAGCCAACTGATCCGCCCTCTCATTACCCTCTATTGTGTTGTCTGTAACGAGAAAACATTGTCAGAGCGCCGGCAATGCATTGAGAAATCTCCTAGCCAATGACCCATAGATGCTGACGCGCCTTAAATTAAAAAAAAATAAATAAATAAATAAAAAATGAAATAAGAGCATAAATATTTATATAAATCAAAATTATTTATCAGACCATAAAACGATAATAATTTTCGCAGGAAAATGTTTATAATGAAAGAAATAAGAAATATAAGGTAAATGGAGTCTTGACACGATTATTACTAAATGGAGTGTTCGTTCTTAAAATGAATAAACAAATTTTGTTTAGGAAAAACACCTGCCACGAGATTGCTTGTTATTAAAAGAAAATCTAATAAGGAACACTAACATGACTTTCTTTTTAATACAGTTAGTTCAAGTATAAAATTGACATACTGGGGTGTAACAAAAGTATTTGCGTTTTTGGCTGTTTTACTTTAATGAGTATTAAAAAATAAGAACTGACCAGTTTATTCTTCAAAGTGTAATCCATTGTTATTAATCACTTCCACCCGTTTGTTTGCCAGTAATTCAATTCCTCTTTGGTACCACAAAGGTTCTTTGGAGCCAAAGAATTCAATACAAGCTGCATTCATCTCCTCTTCTACAGTAAAATGTTTGATCCGCAAAAAAATGTGCCTTATTTGGAACTTTTATGCGGAAAAGCACTGCCATATAATATAAGCTGTATTCAGGTAATCATTTTGACCTGAGAAAAATCCAACCCAGTATAATCCTGATCACATGAATAACCTCATATTATGTATAATAATTAGAGCAATTATTATTAGATTTTTAGCAAAAATTGCACTAATAGAAAGTGACCTGAGTTTTTTTTTTTCATCAGATTTCAGTGATACAGTTGTTGTTTATTAATATTAAAATTAAATTAATTATAATATGAATATTCTTTTATAATAAATGTGCGTTAAACTGAGAACTTTCTGCTCTAAATTATGTGTAGCGCTAAAAGGCTTAAACAAAGTTACATAATGTTAAGTTATTTCAAACTAGAGTGACTACTTGAAAAGGCAGAATAAGGGCCAAAGAACCCTGGTTAGTGTGAAAATTAATACTGGACAGTAAACCACACGGGAGATGTGGTGCTTCCTCCCTCTGTTCTCTTTTCGTGTGGAAAATTCTATTTCAACATCCTAAGAGGACATGTAGTGAGAGGACCTAATAGGCAGCAACTACAATGGGCATATATGGAATTTAGTTACACATGCAGGCACCTTAAGATTACTTAAGGAATTTAAAGAAAGCAATTGTTGGTGAAATTCTTCTTGTATTTTATGTTGTAAAATATTTGAATAATAATTGAAGAAAATAATTTAGTCATAACTGCTTTCATTAATTACTAGGATTAATAGAATAATTCGATGAGTGAGTTATTTTTTGCGATTTAGTCTGTTTAGCGAAAATTTTGAATTTACAGCGATCTGCATCCAAAAATGGTACCCAATTAATGGTTGGCATTGTTTATACATTAAATGCATTGGTAGAATCATTCATCAATGGGGAGGGACTATGCCTTACGCTATCCAAAGCCTAAAATCCAGACCCTGGTTCCGGTTCTATCTGGTTCATAGCAGTTCAGAACAAATCGGACATTAAATCAACAGCCTATGCTCTTCCACTGACATCCTGTACCGAAAAAAAGGTCCTAAATATAATCTCCAGTCACAACCACAAGTATCTGTCATCAGATGGATGGATATTTTGTTCCTTCTGGGTAAAAGATCACTACAAAAGGGGCATGAGCTCTTTATTAAGTTAAGATATATCTATTAAATCTACAACGGTAAGTTATCTAACCAGGTACGTGCCTGATAGAGATCCAAAAGACAGAGCCTATCTCGCTATAAACACTGTTCGGACCCACGCAGTTTTGGATTGCTGACAAGCCAGCGAGTTGTCAATTCATAAGGAAAAATGTTGTCTCCTTGCCTAAAAGCTAGACAGGTGACACGCCAACAGCCGGCTCAGGCCATTGAACGGGGAAAGAGGAGCCGCATTTGGTTGACCTATCCATGTCTTCATTTCCTGAAACCTTTAACGCCTTTCCTTATTGCAATTATTACAATTTTAATTGAAAATTTGTCAATTATAAAGAAACTAGTGTAAAAGCCCAACTGAGGCAGATAGAGAATCATTAGATTGTAGAGAGCTTCAATAATACTGTACAAACACTTTTCAATTAAAACATCTCAGATTCTTCAGAACCACCAGAAAACAAAATTTTTTTCAGAAAAAAATTTATAAATAAAAAAGAGAGGTTTATATCTGAACAGTTAGTATTTTAAGTTTAAATAAAATCGTTATAGTCGTTTTCGACAAAATTCCAAAAAACTCGATGTAAAATCGCACTTTCGTTTAATCGATTTTTTTCAAATTTGGAATTATAACAATGTTTCTAATGTATTTTAATATTATATAGGTGGTGAAACTAAACATCGTTTTTGTGTTATTTTCTTCTCACACACAGATCATTCGCTAAAAACAATTTTTTCAAACTCAGGGACCTCAAAACATTTCCATAGGAAAACAATTTCAAAAATTTCACGATCGTAAATAATTGTTCCACTTACTAGGAGGGGGAGAGAAGTAGAGAAATTAATATGCAAACTGTATTAAAGGAAATTATGTGTGATGAAGCAGATTACAATGAAAATTTAATATCTAATTTTCTTTTTACTGCAGTTAATTTTGTAATATAATCTACCGTTGTTTTCATTATTTCCCACCGCCGCCATGTACCTCTGACTGATTTGCCTAAAGAAATGGATATAGAAGAAAGAGAATAATTCTCTAAAGGAGTTGCCTTTCAAATCTAGATAAGACCTCATATCTTGACAATGGTAGTCTACTAACAACGACGAACTAGGAGAAGTAGAAGGAGTATTAAAAGTACTCATTGCTCTGGCGATAGCCCAACCCTGGCGCTCACAAACAGATAAACTGACAACCTTCCATTATACTTGATTTATATCAACGCCCGCAACAACAAGTTCGTTCCCAAATGCTCATGTCGGCTTACCCCTTAACTGGCCGCCCACACGTACTTGCTGATAAGTTCAGAGCATCATTAAGCATAATACTTTGTTGTTATCTACTCTTCAAACCTTCAAAAAAAAGTGTACCGAGTATCTTTAAAGTTCATACGATTTTCAAGTTCTATTAATTATTACAGTTCTACTACAATTACATCAAATGTTCTTTAAACTTGGAATGTTTACTATACTTTTAGTTGGGCTTGCATTACATAAAATAAAAATGATGGGGATTATACTTGTTTAATGTGACAGCGAACTCTGTCTCAACCTCGTAGCAAAGCTTTTCAAAGGAAGTTTAAGTCTTAACTCATAGATTCCTCAGAGGAAATGGATTAGCTCAGTGGTAGCGCGCTGGACTTCCATGCGGAGGTTTCGGGTTTGAATCCAGCAGTGCTGCCCTTGGATTTTCTCTTCCTAGGAGTCCCTACAGTTCACTGCCTGTTGATGAGCAGTGCAGTGAGAAGGCTTCGGGGAGCTCAACAGATCTATCAGGTCGCAGTACGATATCCCCTATAATCTATCTATCTGGGTTCCTCAGGATTCCTCCTGAATGAATTTCCCAGAAATGTATTTCAAAAGAAAATCGTTCAAAACATTTTCGAGAAAATTGCCAATAAACTTTGAAACGTATTCTTTAAAACCACAATTCCGGTTAACCGACATTCTCCAAACTTGGAAATCTAGTAATGCATTTAATTTACCATAATGCAGTTGGTAGAATTGTACATTGTACTGAACTGGCATTTGACAGAAAAGTGTAATGGATCACCGTTACGTATTTTGACGTGCCTTGCATGCCACATATCAAAAGCGCCGCCCACAAGTTGCATCAATCCATATGTCACATTAGGCTATCTTATGAGGCGTTTGGAAACCTTAAAAAGTGTAAACTCAATTTAGAAAATATGACACGATCACAATGCTTGCTCTTAGAATAATAAGAGAAAGTAATAATAGAATGTACAGTAATGCAAATCCCTGATTGCAGATCTGATTTTGTCATTGTTTTGGATACATTAAAAATTGAATATATCTGAATATAGATTTGTGAGAATCAATACTGATATTGCTAAAAATGATCGAGTGATATTCATTTACCTAAATTAGCTCAGAAATCAGAATTTTCCCTTATAAGTTATAAAAATCATAAATTAGTTTGGTTGTATTTTTTTAATAATAGGTAAATTTGAGATTACCCACTTTATGTAAAAAACAAAAAAACAATCCCCTGAAATGGAACAATCTATCTTATAAAAAATAAATAGATGGATGCAGGCACGAACCTCCTCTGTATTTACTACATACAACACCCATGAATACATATCTCTCACGCAATCATTCTAGCGAAAATTAATCTCTTAACTTTATCGCTTTACCACCATGTTTTATATATATACACAATATATCTGATTATTTTTTTAAATTTAACTTTAGCATACTTTATTAACGAAATAAAATATATGGATAAGACTGGAAATTATTGGTTATCTTATGCGAATATTACGTTTTTATTTTCTCTAGAGTGTTCTGCGTGTGTGTGTGTGCGTATTGCTGAGTTAACACAAATCTCCTCAAATAGAAATCCTGACTACTTATAAAGGGAGCTGAAGAGGAAGGTGGTCTTTTTGTGACCCCACCTTATGGACTCAATCATGACAACAGAATGCCATCGCTGGATGACTTCTCTAATCCATACTCTGATCATTTAATTTCATTTCAATATATTTACTTACAGCAATGTGTATATATATTTGTTGCAGTTGTGAAATTAAATGAAAGAATTTTAAAAGAAAATAGGAAACATACTAAAACAGTATAATAAAAAAAAAATAATCGATAAAATACAAACAGACAAACATCCTGTTTGAGTCATACCGGACTTCTAGTTAGTATATATTTAGTTATTCAAATACTTCTAATACCCTTTTTTTTTACCCTCAAATGTTTATAAAAGTTTTACTGTGAACTAACTATAGAAATGTAATGCGCTCTATAGAAAGTAGAGAAGTGACGGCTGGCCAGAGAGATGCAGGATATTTCAAAGGCAATATTATATACTCTAGGTTGTATAGTTTATATTTCCTGCACCCTGTTAGGTGGGATGTTTGCCTATTGCCTAGCAACAGCTATAGCTACTATTAGATCTGCTTATTCCTAGCGTATATATTATATATAACCCTATTTAGTAGAAGATTACAGTAACATTAAATTTATTAATTAAATATTCATTTTTAAACTTTTCATTCATAAATTATATTTGTTTATTTAAAAAGATATAAAAACAAAACTATGTGAAACACTCACACGACTTTCCTTTGCTGCAAATTACATGGAACTTTGGCAACAAATTAAATTCCTATTAATATTAATACAATCGTAATAATAATATATGCACAAATGGGACTGTAAAGGAACAGTTTATCGCCACATCCCTCCTCCCGAGGAAAACAATCCTTAAATTCTATTTTCTGGAGAAATGTTTCAAATAAAACTTGTAACTCTTTTTATGATTAATAAATTGATATACCAAGTTTATAGGAAATAAGTGCAGCCATCTTGAAGGAAATGGCAAATTCCACTCAGTAAAATGGTATATTTTCGGTCGACCTATTTTTGGACGAAATGTATTATTTCCGGTGAAAGCATAAATTTAGAAAATTGCATCCTATCGCCATACTTCCTTTTACAAAGAGTAAGTGAGAGTAAAAATACTGGTGAGAATCATTCACATAATTTTCTCTAACTTAAATTATTTCATTATTTTCGTATCCTTCAATCTTGGAATCATGGCGAACTTATAGCTGATCATAGCATGGACGAGTAAATGCTTAGATTTTTAGGGACATGAATTATAGCTACTTTGTATATCTGAATTAGATAGACTACATTGTATTTGCAGCGCCCCTATATGTCAACCAACAAAAAATACCAACTGCTGTTTAAAGTTATGAAGCCTCAAATTCAGATTCCCAAAAACCCTTTTATAATAAATTTTTACTTTTTCTTATTCCTAAAGAAGTGGAAGTATTGCGATCGTGTCAAAGTATCGAAATTTGAATTTTCACCACGGAAATACTATGTTTTATGGTCTCCTAAGTATACCCAAAAAAGTGTTTTTAGCGAATGATCTGTCTGTGCGTGCGTTTTTATTAACAGAATATCTCAAAAATGAAAAATCACAGTAAGCTCGTAAATTGGTATTTCATTTAGGTACTTAACATCGTATCTAATACGAAGATTTCAAGCAAAAATCCATCAACCGAAAGGGCGACTTACTATTAATTATCAGCCATAGACATTAAAAAAAAAATGAATAACATTACTAAAACCTTAAACTATTAGAAAGATATTTTGGACTATAATAATGGTACATATATCTCCAATAATCGCTGAAAATGAGCGCAGTATATGTCTAAATGTTGGAACAGATCCAAACTTCCATATATAAAAGAAAAACAAGTGTACGCCGCAGTGGAAAGTTTAGGGTTAGCGTTATATTCACTTCCGCTCAACTGAAACCCATGTTGCTGTTAGGGCTAAACTTTAAACACTAGGTTACAACTTAAAACAATAACTTATTATGTTAAAATATTTAACAATTTCTAACTTTGTTATTAATAAAATAAATGTTATTCTAACATATAGATAACTTAATAATTTCTGGTGTGAAAGATTCACACAACCCAGCTCTCTCTGCTAGAATTTTTATAGTTAAAAAAAAAATTCTTAAAAATTTCAAATATTTACTAAAATACAGTTAATTAGTTGTGAAAAACTTTCAAACAAAAGTGATCGATCTTTGAATGATTATTATGACCACCAAGTTTAATGAAAGTCGATAATATTATCGAGAAAACTGATATAAAACTGGTGTGATGTAAAAAATTTTGAAATTTTGTTCATATGTCCTACGTTCACGTACATAAATATACGTGGGGATAAGTGCCAAATTATAAAACTGAGGCAGATGGAGAATCATTAACAGTGTGAAGAGGCCAATAATATTCGACAAACAGATCTGAATTTTAATGACAGATTTGTCAAAACTACCGAAAAACAAATTTTTTCAAAATAATGTTAAAAAAAAGTGATAGATTTATATATACATGGAATTAATATTCTATGTTTAAAGGAAATCGTTATAATCGTTATCGAGAAAATTCCCCCAAAAAACTGGAATCTGTATTCTGTAAAATAACATTTCTGGTTAACTGATTTTCTTCAAATTTCGAATTCTAGCAAGGCTTTTAATGAATTTAATATTTACATATAGGGCAAAAGCATACATTTCACTGAAATGAACCTTAATCTTAACGCTACTGTTCCTCCCAAAAGAGCTCCCCTAAAAAATCAATTTTTCCGGGAAAAGTGATACGTATTTGTGTGTTTGGATAGTATACGAAGTTTAAAAGAAAAGTCGTTGGAGAGCCGTTTGTTTCGATCTTATGGTACACTTTCTTTGCGGGAGAAAATGTTATAAGCTTCACAGAAGTTGAGACTGGATTGCACGAATTTCTTTGATTCCGAACCCAAGTAATGTATAACAGCAATAATGTAATGTATAACCCAAGTAATGTATAACAGTCAATTACAATGAACGGCTCAATCACAATTGAACGTTAATAAAAAATAGATTTTTTATTGTATGAATGATTCACTCCAGTTATTAATTAAAATTAAAAAAAAATAAATCAATAATTAAAAAATCTTTTATCATTTGAAAGATACAGCCGAGAACATTTCCATGATAAAGTACCGTACTTCTCGCAACTTTTATAGTGATGGAAGTATTATTAAAATTACTGCCTCTGTACTTTGGGTTTTATTAAGTTTTCTTATTTCCTTTTTTTCTTTATTGTAAGAAACCGTAGAAAGACGGAGTAGAAGAAGAAGAATAAAACATGTTGCATTATTAAAGTAGAACAAAGCCTGGGTAGCATCCTTTATGTCTTGTGGCACACTGTTAAAAATATACCAAGGACTTTTCAAGATCCATAAAGGGATTCTCTCACATACATTCATTGGATGTGAGAAATGATAGTGAGAAAGAAAAAAAAGGAACAAGAAGAAGAGAAGGCCAAAGAAAGAAACAAGAGAGAAAGAGAGGGTGTAGGATAGAGAAAAAAAATAGTGCCCAGAGCGTATCTTTCAGAATGTAGACTAGGATATTAAGGCTTAAATTAGACTACTACCACCAGTGAAGTAATAGTAAGTTCTGGACTACTGTGCAACAGTATGGTGTACAGCGAGACCATAGGGAGTGGGGACAAATATACAACCAAAGAGATAAAGGAAGTAGCAGGGCACTGGGGAACGGGATAGGAGGAAGTGGCAGGGGGACAAGCTAGCTCTCCTGGTAATTGCTAACTGTGGGACAGTCGTGACACACAGAAGGTTTGTCCTTGATTTTTGCCCTTGGAAACAGCTGATAACAGGCACTCCTTCCTGCCAAGTAAATTACACACCTACTGTTTCATTATCTACCCCAATATATATATATATATATATATATATATATTAGGCACTTTCACCTGTAATAAATAATAAATTACTAAGAAACACCTGTAAAATATTTAAATAGAATTTAAATTTTTTACTTTTTCTCACACCTACTAAGAGGATGTATTGCGATCGTATGAAATTTTCCAAATTGAATTTTCACCGGAAATACATGTTTCGAGGTCCTCTGAATACGAAAAAATTGTTTTCAGCAAATAGTCTATGTAAACATTTATGTTGTAAATTGGATTTTGAGGTTCGGTCATACAAAAGAACTCTTTTTAAATTTCTACTGACGTTGCGTTCGGCAGATTTATTGCCTACTTTAGGGTGAAAATTTTCAGTTAGAATTCCAGTAGCAATTAATCTAGTTTAACCTGTGACATACCATCACCAAGTATGTAAACATTTATATAATGTGCGCGAACAAACTATCTAAAAACAATAAAATCATGTGAAGCTAAAACTTGATATTCCGTTTGGATACTACCATGCATCGGACACGAAAGGTTTCGGGCAAAATCCATCAACCGGAAGTTTTCTGATTTTTTTCCAGTTTCTTGTGATATTGTCAATATCTTTGCCAAAAATTGTTTATTACATTAAACTATTTTTACTTTCTATTACTCCTGGTAAAGGGAAGTATTGTGTCATCTTTTGGAAAGTCAATTTTCACCGGAAATACATGTTTTGAGGTCCACTGAGCCCGAAAAAAAAATTTATTTTTTAGCGAATGTTTGTGTGTGTGTGTGTGTGTGTGTGTGTGTGAACAAAATATCTATTTGTTTCCCCTTTCCTGTGATATTCACTACAATACATCGTATCACCTGCGAATCTGTTGGATATAGCCAGAGATATAGCCATGATCCTGAAAAAATATAAGATGGAAAATGTCCCAATGGAGGTACTTCCTTGTAATTTTAATTTATTTTCAGATAAGTGGAGGCATAATTATTGAGGAAGTCCGGAGGCTAGCGGCGTTTTAATCTTCTGGCAGGATTATCAGGGATGGTTGGAGAGGACAGTCTTTGGATAAGCGGGTAATGGATGGGCAGATGTAGAATCACGGAATTTTTTACAATGTGTGGACAAAAGTAATTTTAAGATCGGGGATGCGAGGTTTAGGGTTCAACCAAACATAACCAATTTCTACTGTATCCAATCCTTCCAGTCCAAAGTCCTTCGAAAAATCACTAGTTCTCCTTACTGTGCCCCAAATCTAACTTTACACACTGACCATTACATTTCTGTTGTCTATCAGCTAATAACATCCTATTATAAAAAAATCTGGTGTGAAACACTCTCACAACTTTCTCTTACTCCAGTTCTCAAAATTATAATTGACAAATTTTATAGTTTGTGTACCAAATTTAATGAAATTCGTCGAAAACTGAAAAAACTGTTCAGTAAAAGCGCACTTCCGGTTTACTAATTTTCTTGAAACTCGGAATTTCAGCCATCTATTTGTTTCTAATTAATTATGTTTGGATGATAGAATTGTATAATCAACTATGATAGCACTCTAGAGAAAAACATCACCCCACTTAAAAGTGCCCTTAAAACAATTTTCCCAGAGAAATGTTTTACATAAAAGTTGTAGATCTTTGCATGTTTAGTTTATATACGAAGTTTCAAAAAAATCGTCGGAGCCATTTTTTCAGAAAATTGCGAAAAAGTGAATAAATCATTTAGTAAAGCGGTGAAGTAAACGAACTTCCGGTTATGTGATTTTTTTTCAAACTCAGAATTTCAACAACACGATTAATTCTAATTAACATTATTTAGATGACAGAATTGTCTAATAAACTGAAATAGACACATTAGATGGAAACCTACACCCACCCCTCCCCCAAAAGTGCCTTTAAAGGCATTTCACGGCGAACTTGGTTTTAAATAAAAGTTGTAGACACACACACAGACCATTTGCTAAAAACCACTTTTTCGGATTCAGGGGACCTCAAAACGGATATTTCCGGTGAAAACTCGATATCGAAAATTTGGCACGATTACAATACTTTCTCTTAGTCCTGATTTAACATCTGCCCATCCTATAACCTTCTTATCCAAAGACTGTTCTGTCCCATCATCCCTGATAATCCTTCCAGAAGATTAAAACGCCGTTGGTCACAGGGCTTCCTCAATAATTAAGCCTCCACACGTCTGAAAATAAATTAAAATTACAAAGGAGAACATCGAAATCTCCAATCCTTCTGTTATCCATGGCCATGCCAATCTCTCCTATACCCAAGAGATTCGCGTGCGATACGATGTATTATTGTGAATATCAGGAAAGGAAAAAGAAAAGAGGTATTTTATTCATAGAAATACAAACAAATCATTCGCTAAAAAATATTTTCATTTTGAATCAGGGACCCACAGCACGTGTATTTCCGGTGAAAACTGAATTTTCCAAAAATTGACACTTTCGCAATATTTCCTTTTACCAGGGAGTAAGCGAAGGTAAAAAAATAGTTGAATGTTATAACCAATTTTTGGCCAAGATATTGCTTATATAATTTATAATAAATATAATATAGTTTTCTTATCTTTTTATGATACCAACCTTTATGAGGTTAAATCATAAAATATCATATAAATCAAAAGTTAATGGCCACCCTAGTGAGGGGAAATAGCCGCTGGATTGTAAATAATGTATTTGGAAACTCTGATAATAATTTCTAAAGATATAAAAAAAAAAAAGTATTATTTATTTTTATTTTCTATAATAAAACTGCGCAACTATATTTGGTAATAAACATTTTTAATCAAATGTGTCTATTAAAATTTTATTTAATGTTAATATAAAATTAAAAAATAACATAAAATGATATTTTCTCTAACAGCTGGAAAAGGAAGTAAAATCATGGTGTGAATCATTCACAAGACATTCTCTGATTGTAATTTGCATAGTTATTACTGGACAAATTGTCTATAAACTTATATTACTACTAAATGTTTAGTTGTGTTCTTCAGTATTGTAAATAAATATAAGAAACTAAACTTAATAAAACGTAGAGTAACAGGAAGTATTGTGAACGTGTCAATTTTTCCAAATTGAATTTTCACCGGAAATATAAGTTTTAAGGTCCCTGAAAGCGAAAAAAATGTCTGCAGCGCAGGGTCTGTATGTATGTATGCATGTGTATACATAATATCTCAAAGGACAAAAAAATCGCAGGAAGCTAAAATTTAATATTTCGCCTAGGACACGAAAGGTTACCTGCAATCCATCAAGCTTTACTGAAAAATCAACGACTTTCATGAAGTTTTTCACGATTTCCTCGAAAAATGACTCCGACAATTTTCTTTAAACTTCGTATACTACCTACACACATGAATGCTATTACTTTTTATTTTGAAACATTTTTCTTTTACAATCAAATTATTTTTAGATAACACTGCGTATAAATTATGGCGTGAAATTTCAAATGTTATAGGTGGTGATTTTTCAATGTTAGTGGCGCGCTCTTCTGATCAACAATATAATCACTTTTCTACCTGCCTAGTTTGGCCGGTTGGTATACTTGTTCTTCCCCACCAACTCTTACGTGTTAGTCCAGATGAGTGAAATTTAATAGCGTGGGGCTTGGTCCCTCCCCACAGACGAATAATAAAATTAATAAATGATAATAATTATTACTATACTGTTAATTGTTTATGAATCATAGTTTTATAATGAATAATAAAATCTATTTCGAACTATTAATAGAAAAAAAGTGTTGGAATATTGCCGCTAATCTAAAAGGCGGTGTGAACCATCTCTCTATCAGTATTTTAACCCTAGACCATATGGGGAATCTAATTCAGGAAGAGATGTTTTAACAGGGCAAGGGAGAGAGTAAGAGCACATAGCCTCTGTTGAGTTATTTAGTTTGATCTACCCTTTAAATATTAAGTTTAACTTCATTTAAAATCTCATTTTCAAACTAGTTAAAATCGATTTCAATCTTGTCTAATCTTAGTTTAGTATAGTTTATTATTGTTTCCAATCTAGTTTCAGACATAGTTCAATTTAAATAACGTAAGCTTCTAGTTCTAATTTAATCTAGATTCATCTAATTTTAAGTAGGTTACATATATATATATATATATATACACAAACACACACAAACACTCTGTTTCAATCTGTTTTCATATATATATAAGTTAAATTATTATAGTGTTAGTAACAATGATAAATTGTTAAGACGTATATCTGTTCTTTGATCTTTGACCCTGGTTTTGTAAGTTTTAGCAGAGATTATAGACATTTTTAGTTTCTCTTAGAGGAGATGAAGTGGAAGCATTGCGATCGTGTTCCGGAAATACAAGTTTTAGGATCCCATGAAAACGAAAAATGGTTGTAGCCTGTGTATGTGTGTGTGTTTGTGTTAACAGAGTATCTCAAAAACGAAAAGTCGTAGGTGGCTCAAACTTGGTATTCCGTTAAAGTACTAACAAACTCATCAGACACGAAGACTTTTTCGGGCAAAATCCATCAACCAGAAGACTTTATACTAAATACGTTTTTTTTTATTTCATTTTTTAATGATTTTTTCTCGAAAACAGCTCGTGTCCTATCTATATACACACATTAAATCTCGATCAAATTTATTTGAAACATTTTCTCGGGAAAATCGATATTTCGGGAGTGCTAGGGAGTGCTGTATATATAATAATAATTAAACTAATACTTTATATTTAATTTTTTTGTGTGGATCTAATTACTTTTGGGAGGTGGGGATTTCTGGGAAGCTGAGGGGAGATTTGCCAAGAAAAATTGTAAGGCGATGGATGATTGTAGTTTAAGAGAATATCCGTGTGACTGTTTCACCTCAGATAGGGTAAAGCTAGGAGAGATGACGCAGATTTCAAAGTTATGCCCTGTATCAAAATGTAGGAGGTATATTAAAGAGGTAATTCTTATAAAACATATGTCAACTACTATTATCTACAAAAAAATGTTATTTTTCAAAATAAAGACGTTCTCATTTAATCCAGAAACAAAATACAAATACACTACATTTGGCCGCCTCTCCTACTTGTGGTAAGATAGATGACGCACCATAGATAGAAGACTTCCCCTCTGTGAATGTAACGTGGCTGATTGACATGAAACTTTGTATACACTATGTCTAAGAGTCCAAGTCCAAGTTTAACGACAGCTAGAAATCTTTCATTTCAATTCCAATTAATATAGTATATAAAAAAATAAATTACTAAGCGTTATGAAAATTCACGTTATGAAAACACACGCTGATGCGTATATATGTTCCTAGAACACAGAAGAACACACAAAATAACTGAAGAATTTTGCAATATGTTCGCTTCTGATCTCTCTACTCCTGGACTAACTTCCATGACGCCACGTGGTGGCAAACAAGAGAAGTAAAGCCTGCGTCTTCTCTCCTACCGCGTCATCTCTCCTAGCTTTACCCTACATTATTTTAGGATCATTTTTGTTTCTTTTAGGGGGTTTCTACAGTAGAAAATCTTCATAAGTTTCGAACTTAACGCAAGAAAGAAACCCACGAGTCAAGACCAGGCAGTATATAATGCTTATTCATAAAACGATTCATCAAGTATGGATAAAAGTAATCCTATTTATAATGATAAAGGTCGATTAGTCTTTCAATAACTATTGAAGCATACAAGGCGCCCCAGAGGTCCCCGAAACATTATATTACTTGAAACCTAATCATTTATTCTTCCCATCCCATTAATCTTGCCATTTAAAGAATTTAAAAAAAAAAAACGGACTCTAGTAAATTATATTACACAATTGATGGCAGTTTTGTCATTATACATTTGTAGTTGACATGTCTCCAATAATAGGCCAAGTCATGTGTAACGAACGACTACTGATACAGATTATGCCTTTTCCCATTGGCAAATAATTGACAAATAGCTTTCATTTCTAAATGGGCATCTCATTTTCAAACTATATTTGAATTTGATAAATATGCTAATTTCAGTTAATGTTTGTTTATGATAACGTATTGTAAATTTTCTGCATTAAAAAAAAAAAATGACCAACAGCAAATTGCAAAATACTTTTGAATTCCTAATTGTTTATTTTTTCCAATCTAATTGGCCAAATCTTCGAAATTGTGTGGTCACCGGAAATACATGTTTAATGCTTGAAAAAATCTACCATAAATACGCCCACAATATTTTCTAAGGTAAATTTATAAAAATTAACAAATTTTCATTAAACTTGGTTATTACACGTGGCAGGAGATACTTGAATGTGATTACATTGTAATCCACAAGACTATGCCTACGTCAAAACCCAAACTATATTCAAACTTCTAAGATTTCTCCCCCAGAATATTTCTTTTAGATAAAATATTTCAAATAAATGTGATAGGCATATATATAAATGTTAACATTTATATGTGTAGTTTAAATAATATGTTGGAGACATTTTATTTTTACTTTCTCTTAATCCTAGTAAGAGGAATTATTGCAATCGTGTCAAATTTTTACTTTCTCTTACTCCTAGTAAGAGGAAGTATTGTAATCGTGTCAAATTTTCGATATCGAGTTTTCACAGGAAATATCCATTTTGAGGTCCCATGAGTCCAAAAAAGTGGTTTTTAGCAAATGGTCTGTGTGCGTGCGTGTGTGTATGTCTGTATGTATGTATGTGAACGTGTGTGTGTGTGTTTGTAGGTATGTATGTGAACACCATAGCTCAGCAATGAAAAATCGCAGAAAGTTCAAACTTAATATTCCGTTTGGATATCACTATGGAATCCGACAAGAGGTCAGCGGTCAAAATTCTTCTACCAAGGAACCACATTACCAAGTAGTTTTTTTCACTTTTTTTCAATTTTCTCGTAAATGGTTCCAACGATTTTCTTTAAACTTTGTGCATAAACTGTACTTGCAATGATCTACAATTTCTATTTGCAACATTTCTCCGGAAAAACGGATTTAAGGGCCCTTTTAGGGGGGTCGGTGGATTGTCCTCTAAAGTGCTATTTTAGTTTACTATACAATACTGTCATCTAAATAATATTAATTAGAATTAAATGTATTGTTGAAATTCCGAGTTTGAAAAAAATCCGGACAACGGAAGTGCGTTTTTACTGAAATGTATTTTTCAGTTTTCTGATATTTTCTCGAAAACTGCTCCAACGATTTTCTTTAAACTACGTATGTGAACAACACATATAAAGAGGTCTGTAAAGAGGTTTTAATTGAAACATTTCTCCTGGTAAAGTCATTTAAGGGGGCTTTTGGGAGAGAGGTGAGGTTATGTTTTCTCTAAAGTGGTATGATAGTTGATTATACAATTCTACCATCCAAATAAAATTAATTAGAAATAAATAGTTAACTAAAATTCCGACTTTCAAGAAAATTACTAAACCGAAAATGCGCTTTTACACAACATTTTTTTCAGTTTTCGACGGACTCCAACGAATTTCATCAAATTTGGTGTACAAGACCTATAAAATTTGTCAATCACAATTTAAAAATTGGAGTAAGAGAAAGTTGTGTGACTGTTTCACACCAGATTTTTTTTTTTTTAGATAATCGCGAAAGAACTGAAGAAAGACAAAAAAAAAATCGGTAAAATCGCACTATGAGTTTTGAAACGAAACCTTAGTATCTAATGTGATTATTTAAATAAATTTAAATAATTTCACACACACCTAGTAAGGAGGAAGTAATGCGATCGTGTCAGATTTTTGAAATTGAGTTTTTACCGGAAGTACGTGTTTTGAGGTTCTCTGAAATAAGAAAATTGTTTTTAACGAATGGTCTGTGTGTCTGTATATGTGGGTGTTAACAGAATATGTCAAAAATGAAAAGCTGCAGGAACCACGAACTCAATTTCCAACCCAACAACAAGTGCGATTTTACGGAATTTTTTTTTCTTCCTTTTTGTGTGTTTCTCTTGAAAATTACTTCTTGGATTTTCTTTAAACTTCGTATACACTATCTACACACATAAATACCTATCACTTTTCCTTTTTTTAAACATTTTCCAGGGAAAATTGATTTTTTGGGGGCTCTGGATGAACAGTAGCGTTATGCTTTCCTCTAAAGTTTCACTACACTATCATATATGGTTTTTACCAACTGAACAGTATTGATACACACTAGAAGGTTTGATATGATTTCAAATTCGAAGAAAATCGGTTAACCGTTTGTGCGATTTTTTCAAAATAGCTTTTTTAATGTTTTGGAATTTGGTCTAAAACAATTACAATGATTTTCTTTGAACTTCGAGTTGTTGCTGCAAAAAATAGAAACGTATCACTATTATTCCAAACAGTTTTCTGAAAAAATGTATTTTTTTTTAGGTATTCTACGTTACGTAGGTCCTCTCGACTCAAGCTGGTTTTTCCATTTGTCTCTGTCATGAGCATCCGATTCTGTTAGGCCGTATCCGGTCATAGCGTGTTTAACTTCTTCCTCCCACCTTTTTCTGGGTCTTCCTCTTTTCCTCCTTCCTTCTATATCCCAATCAAACACTGCCTTCATTCAAAGCGGTCATCATCCACCCTAAGTAAGTGTCCAAACTATTTCAGTTGTTTTAATTCTATTGCCTGAAGGTTATGGTCATTTAGCTGTAGCTCATTTCTGATATCCACTTCCTCACTCTATCTTTTCTGGATTTCCCTGCCGATCTTCTCCAGTAGTCCATTTCGGTAGCCAACAGTCTTCTTCTTTCATGCTTATTAAGGGTCAGGTTTCTGCACTGAACAGAACTATACTTTCAAAAAGGGTACTATAAATAAGACGCTAAGTGCTCATTGAAATATTTTACTGTTCTATAGTCCTATTACGGTTTTTGACTTCTCTTATTCTTCAGTCCACCTTTATTTTCGAACCACCTCCATTTTCGAGACTATGGATCCCAGATACTGGAAGCTGCGTGTTATCTTTAGCTGATCAGAGTCGAGCTCTATCTTGAGATGGGCTTCAGTGAGATGTTCAGTTTTGCTGAGATAGATTTTCTCAGCATATAATCCGCATCTTCCACATCCTGCGCCAGTACTACCTGGTCATCTGCAAATACTAGGCTGCTCACATAAAAGTTATCTCTCACTTTTATACCCATTTGATGGCATTTCTTTATCCATTCTATTAATGCCGCATCTAGGTATATCTTAAATAAAGTGGGAGGCATGCAGCATCCTTGCAACCAACTTCTGGTAGTGCTGAAGGCTTCGGAAGTTGCCAACTATTCAGTAAACTTGCACTTCCGGTTGATGGATTTCGCCTAAAAACTTTACGCGAAGATTACAGTGTTAGTATCTAAACGAAAAAAAATGTGTACAATACAGTATACCTACTGTAGAATACCAGTATGCATACTATACTATATAGTATGCGTAATGTACAATACAGTATATTAGAGGCATAGTTCTTAAACCTAATTTAGAGAGAGTTTCAAAAACCTATTCTGTAAAGTCGCATTTTCCGATTAAACGATTTTCTTCAAATATGGACTTCCATCGTGCTTGTGCCGTATATTAATATTATTATAAAGGTGTTAGAAACATACATTATACTGAAGTGTTAGTTTAGAAGAAAGCGTATCACAACCCACCAAAAAAAAAATTGTATTGGGAAAATTTTTCAAATAAATGTGATAGGCATGTTTATATGTGCGATAGAGACGGCCTGTGAATTTTAAGTTAATCGTTGGAGCCGTTTTCGAGTAAATCTAAACTATTCAGTACACTTGCACTTCCGGTTGATGGATTTTGCCTAAAATCTTCGTGTTAGATACAGTGTTAGTATCTAAACGGAAAACTAAGTTTGAGCTTCCTGCGATTTTTCATATTTTTGGGATATTTTGTTTTTACACAAGTATATGTGTATGAGTACATGCTTATATTATAGACCATTCGTTAAAAACATTTTTTCCTTACTCAGACGACCATAAAACACGTATTTCCGGTGAACATTTAATTTAAAAATTTGACAAGATCACAAGGTGGGTGTTACGAGAAAGTAAAAATTACCTACATCTAAATGCTATAAATATATATTTAACAATTCAATAAGATGGTTATATGATTTCACCTTTTTATTTTTAGTATCGTTTAAAAAAATAGTGATTACAATTTAAAGTCCCCAAAAATATCTATTTATTACGAAATTAACAATTTTAGTAAACAACCGGTTTTTTTTTTATTTTTTTATTTTTATATTATGTTCCTTTCTCTGATAAAGTAGACTGGGTACAATGTGATTCCCACTTTCTACGGTAACTCTCTTTTTTCTTTAATAGATAAGCCTAAACTAAAAAAAAAAAAACAAAACTAAATTACACACTTTATGTACCACCATCACCCATTGATAATGGAAGTCAATTAACGTAATCTTTTTAAAATGAGTACGCAATTATCATTGATCGTGCATTCAAATAGGATTTTTTTTAACTTCAACTATTTCCTATATGCCTTGTTTCTTTTTTATTTTCATTTTGATGTTGTAAAGTCTGAGAAAGTTGTATTATATTTATTAATAGGAAATTTTTTACTTTCTCTTACTGCAGTCGTGTGTGTGAGTGTGGCTTTTATGTGTATAACAAAACATCTCCAAAACGAAAATTTATAGAAAGTTCAAACTTTAATATTCCGTTCACACGCGGAAGCTTCGTGCAAATTCCATCAACCGGAAGTGAGACTTCGGAGTTTTTTTTTTTACTTTATTCGCGATTTTCTCGAAAATCGGCTTCAATAATTTCCCTTAAACTTTGTATAATAACTAATAATGATTAATATTATTCGTCTGTGGGGAGGGACCAAAATCTTAGGCTATACAAAGGCCCTCTGGGCACATACAGTTAGCTCAAAGAAAAACAGCAATAAACCGGGTCTAGATCAAAAATCCAGACCTGGGACTAAACCATCTAAGATTCACCGCAGTCAACAAATCAGACCATAACTTTAAAGGAGGGCAACTAAGCTGTTCCATAGACATCCTATTCCGACCAAAAGTACTGAACCTAATTTCCTCATAACCCAATCAAACTGTCATAAGATGGATGAGTGTTGCTTCCTCTGTTTCTCAAAATACTCATAGACTAAGGGGGTCTGACGAGGGCCACATTGCGTTGAGGTATCTCCTTTAAACCAAAATCCCCAGTAACCTGATGCCTGACACACCAACATCTCACTAATAGCCCTGTCCGGACTCCTAATGAGCATTTTAGACTGTCGACAACACACTGAGCTTAGCCATAGGGATGAATGCTGTGAAACTATCCATGACTGGAAGCTTGACAGACATGTTCCTAAAGACAAACCAAGAGCAGGCTCGAGACCAATGAAAGAGAGAAAAAGGCGCCTAATTTGGTAAACCTATCCACCTCCTCGTTCTCAAAAATCCCATATGTCCTGGCACCCAGACTAGATGTACATCCTTCAAAGAAGAAAACTCTTCCAGTCTTTTAGAACATTCTAGAACTAAATATGATTCTACCACATTTATTTACAATATTTTTTTCAGAAAAATTGAACGACAAAGTACATTACTACTAAAGTTCAAGCTTCGAACATCAATGACTAAAGATATAACCATTGTAAGTTTTGTATTTTCATGCAGAATAGAAAACAAGTAACTTTCCCCAAAGCCGACCTTTTATTCCATACAAGAGACCTCAAAACATATACTTGCGTTAAAAATTCAATTGTGAAAATCTGTAAGTTCGCAAAATGCTCTACAGCGTTCAGAGAAGGTAAAAACAAACAAAAACCAGTTGAAACTTGTGTTTGTCTCATGGTAGAAATTGGACACACAATTTTAAGAAATTCAACTTTAACGCTCTTACAACATAATGAAAATAATAAGGCTAAATTAAACAAAACAAATTACAAAACAACATGAAACAATAATGTACTTAAATTACTTAAGTATCCCAAGATAGAATTACTTATATTATATATACGTATATACATGTTATACATTAGAAATTTTAATATATCAAATTACCTTTTGTATTTTAGACAATTTGATTACATAAGAAATTATAATTCGTCTCTTTCTTTATTATCTTTATTTTGGGATAATTTAGAAAATTATCTTTTTATTGTAATATGCACGTCACGAATGGTAATAAAAATATACATTTTTCCTAAACAAAAAGAACATAAGTTCAGTAGCATAAAAAGAAGTCTAAATATTTTTCATCTGTCTGTATGTCTGATTGCTCTGACGTCACCCAATTAACGGAGATTTTTTTCTACTTTCTCCAACTGCAGATGTAGGAGAAAGTATTGGGATCGGGAAAAAATTTCCAAACTCGAGTTTTCACCGGAAATAAATGTTTTGAGGTCCCCTGAGTACGAAAAAAAAATCTGGTGTAAAACACACGCGCTTTTCACTTACTTATCTACTTAATAAAATTTAATCCAGAAATTTTCTTTAAAATTTGAATGTTTAGTTGGGCTGGCCATAAAAATAATGGTGGGGATTTTACTTGTATAACTGAGTGACTTTATGTGGTGCGCTCTATGTTAAAACCGAGAAATCATAGGCAAATTTAAATTTAAATTACGTAACTGACAAGACCCCACAATATCACCTAAAATCAAATTTTTGCAGGAAAAATACTTCCGTTTCCATTCTAAGCAGCAAGCATTCCAAATTTAAAGAAAATCAGTTATAACAGTTTTCAAGAAAAATAAAAAAAAATTCCAAAAATTTTGATACGAAAGTTACGGTCAAAATCTAATAAATCGGAAGCGCTACTCTACTGATTTTCATTTTTTATTTTTTTATTTTTTAGTTTTTCGCCATTTTCTGGAAAATGGCTTCAACAATTTTAACTTTATACTTCTTCGTATATTATCTATACAAATAAATGCCTATCACTTTTTATTTGGAATATTTTTTTTTCCAGCAAAGTTGTTTTGGAGGGAAATTAAGCGAATAATTTGCTGATTTTTTTTTTTAAACTTGTAATGCAACATTTTCATTCCCTGGAAAAAACTTTATTTTGACAGAGCTAGAGGCTTTAGGTTTATATCAATTGACCATCAATATTTCTGTGTTTTGGATGCAATATAGTAGTCACATTCAGCTAGTTGTTTCTAAAATGAACATATGTTATTTTTTCGGCTCACTACTAACTACGGAACTGAGGGCAAACATACGTTTAAAAGTAAGAAAAATCAATATGTTTAAAAGAAAATTCTGATAATTGCACTGAGTGAAAGTCAAGTGAGTGTTTCATTCAAGATTTTTTTTTCGTAATAAATTTGTGCAAAAATGTGCGTTCATTGTTGTCAGTAAACAAAATGATTATTGTATTGATTGTTACAATTATAAACAATTACAAAAAAATACAAGAAGAAAATCACAGTATTATTTACATTAAATAACAGTGCCTTTACAAATCTAATCAAAGCTTGTTATATAGAGAGTTAATTCAATCTTCTAAACAAAGATTTTAGTTACATAATCCATTTATTTATTATAATCTTCAGCAGAATTGTAAACTACTGTAACTTAGCGTTCATTTAGAATAAACTACTGTAACTTAGCGTTCATAAACAAATAGAATAAACTATACTTCCTACTAGTAGTAAGAGAAGTGTTGCGAATTGGCTAGTTCGTGTTTTTACCGGAAATACAACTTTTGAGTCCAAGTTTTGAGAGCAGTAAGAAATCGAGAAAAAAAAAACTCACTCTCTTTAAAATAATACGAACAAATTTTACGAAACCTTGTGAATTAATTTTTAATATCATCTTGTTTCAAAGAATGAATTATTTAAATACGTGACAGGAAATTATAATTCGTTACTATTATTAAATAAAATAATAATTCAACATTTAATATAAATTTTAATATATACGTATATAATAAAACAAACTAAGGACGATAGTGAAACCAACCTTTTATTAATCATATTTCAAAATCTAACCTCTACTGTCAATCCCTTTAATAATGTGCAATCTTACAGTGGCAAAATTAATATTCTATTTGCAAATTTAATTATCTATAGATTGATATTGTTACAAGAATTTTTAATTAACAGGAACAGTTAATTATAAAAAAAAAATTATTAATAAAAAGATAAAACACAAGCATTTATTTATCGTCTACATAGTGATTAGCGACAGAACATGAGCTTTTATTTTAATAAAAATGCATTTATCGTTGAAAAAAAAAGAAGAGAATTATTTACGCTCTATTATAATTATTTCATTTTTTTCCCTTCCCGGTTGTAGTACTTCTAATGAATAATTCAAACAATTTTCTATTTAATGTAATAGAATTAAACTTCCTTGGTTTTTTATATTGAGGATTAGAAAAAATCGGTTTTTTAAGATATCCAGTTTTAGAGAAGAATGTTCTGAGAACAAAAAATGCTTTATTTTTATGAAAATTAAATGATTTTTTAAAAAAATTAGTTCGATTAAAGAATCGATCACTTGATTTTATATAATGAATACGATGAAGTAGAAACACATAGAAAACCAATTATTTGGTTTGTTTAAATATGACAATAACCTGATCTTTTAGGTGCCTCGGCCATTCTCATACAACATACTTTTTCGGGTTTCCGGTTGATATCGAGTCAGTGTTTTGTTATAAACTGAAGTTTCGCCCCTATTACAATAAATAATTCATCAGGGTAATGTTGGAATGGAATGCCAAAACAAAAACAAAAAAAAAAGTTGCTTTAACATTCAATTTCAACACTATCCTGAAGAAGTCTATTGCAATATGAACTAAACGTGGGTTAAAACAAAATACCATGATTAAAGGCATAATGCCAAAAAACTGAGACACGAATAAAGGCATGATTGTGATGCGAGGTGTGTTAATCTCTGGGAAGATGGGATTTATAAAGTCCAGCCTTTAAATAGAATGTCAGATTTGTTCCATTTAAACATTGGCGGGTTAACATCTCTAGACAACTTTAATCTGAAAGCGTGTTTTACTATTGTTGAAAACATAATTAAAACAACCGTCGAGCTGAGGAAAGAGCTAACTCCTTGGAGACAACGATATCTCAGATATATCTGAATATTAGTAAACATCATTAGTAAATAATTTATTTTTATTAGTTTAAAATTATTTGTTGAGCCACATTCGAAGCCGATTTTAGGCCGGGGTTGGACACCCCTGATATAGAGTAATAATTTATTGTGGTTGATCCGATGTTTATCGTTATAAGCTTAAATGATATATAAATTCTGTAAAATAGTATGAGACCTAGTGTGCACTGTAGGTTTTGTCGAAGAAATTTGAGTAGATAGTTTGGTCATGGGAGAGAGACGAATGTGTAAATGATAGTGTGAGTTAGCTGGAAACCTGGTGAGTTTGATGAACATTATTGCAGAAGTGTGAGGGTATATAACCCATTACTGAAAGAGAAGGGATATCTCCCCTATACATTTCCTGTGGGTTGCTACCCCAGGGTTGTAGGGAGCTATATTCCCCATCTACCAAACAACTTCGTACCGTCACTCTTTCCTCTCTCACCAGTAGATTTCCACTGCACATCTAACCCCTAACTACAGCTAAGATCTACCCTAGTGATTTCAGTCAGTTGTAGGGACTTCCTCGTTCATCTAACTTCTTTTTTTTTTCATTGCAACACAGTACACAAACACACAGACCGACCACACTCACACACCAAAACCGCGGCCACCATTATACTGATTGCTTCTTAGCCAAACATGCTTGCCTATAACCCGTACTTCCTAACTTGTATACACCGCAAACACATTCATATATCATATTCCCCATGTTTTATCTTCTAATATTACATATAATTACCTACTACTTCTACATTGATTTCTACTTCTTTCCCCGGCTCATTTGCCAAATAAATAGACACACATACGAAAGCATCTTATTACAAACACATAATGCAAACTTGTTTTCTCATTTAATTTATTACACGAAATTTTTGTAAATCTTTTCCTATCATTATATTATTTTCAACATAAATCAGAAAAGTCCTATTTTATCTATCAAATTTTTTACTTTCTCTTAGTGTCGTAAAAATTGTGTTGTATTGCGCTCGTGTTAAATTTTGTAAATTGAGTTCTCCACGGAAATACATGTTTCAAGGTTTCCTGGAAACAAAAAAAATAAAAAGTAAGTATTGTTAAGAAGGAAATTCGGGTCTTGTTCAGAAAGCGGACGCCACCTGTATTATATTGGAATTCTCTATATTTTAATACCAGTGCACAAGTAAACTAAAAACTACACTACAGAGGATGAAACATTGTAATGTCCAGCATTCTTTGTTCGAATAAGTCCGTCCCAGCATATCGTTCTCCTCCTTAATATTATAAGAGTAAGAGTCATTTAGACATTGTCTGTCTATGCAAGGGTTTTGATCTAATTGCCCATCTTGTGTAGATTTTTTTTTTGAACCTACCGTGCCCCATGACCAATCTGGTGACTTCCTCAGCAGAGGGTGTCTTTAGTTCTATTCTTCACAGCTTTAACATCATCATCTTACTGTGTTTGGCTCCTGGGGACTTAATTTCCAGATTATGCTGCGCTCTCTCCAGAGTCGTCTCTAAGTGATGCATGCATTGTTCCTTTTGGTAATCCGCAGGTAAGATTTTCCACTGAACGAAGTGTTCGCTCCATTACCGGCCCGTTGGTCGATTGGTTCGTTGTCCCTAATCCCCAAATATTCCGACACCCATAAGGTCTTTCTCTTACTTCATTTCTTAACTTCCAATAACAAATTTTCTTAACATGTGTTATTTTTTTTTATAACAAATCAAATTGTACATTTATATGGAATGGAGTCGTGAAGACATCTGAATGGCAATTTAGCGGGAAAAACATTTTTTTTTGCAGTTTTTATGTTAACATCAGTTCTTTATCTCGTTGATAAATAAGTTTTTCTTTCATTCTGTGTATTTCTCTTTATAGCAATAAATTTGCAAATAACTTCAAATTTATTTTCCTTGGGGTATTTTGTTAGATTTAGTCAGCAGTGGAGCTAAAAAGACGGCTAGATGGTTTGGGGACAAATAGAAGAAGTGATTCGTAGATTCCAATAAGATTTAGGATTGTTACAAGCTATTCTTCAGTTTAATCGATCCTGGTGACCCAAATCTCTAAGGACAACTCTGTACTATTCAGTGGGTGGGGATGGGGGATTGGATAGTGGAAGGAGTTAGCAAATAGGATTGCTTTGTAAAGTCTTCTTTTAGAACATGCTTGATTGTGTTTGATTTGTAATTCAGACTTCTCTTAGATAACATAACTTTTTCTAGCTCAAAGCTCATTTTTCACATCCTGCTCATTCTGATGGGACTATTTTCTGTTTTTTCAGTTGTTTGCTTTTGTAATTGCAAAATTGAGTTTCCAGCGGGAATATTGAGGTGTACGAATACTATGCCTTGGAGATGTGATGTGAATATATATGCACACATAACTTTTATTTAGCTTGTTCACAGGTTAGAGATTAGAGATTTATGGGGTTTGCTATCCAGCTTATGCCACTGTGGCTTTATAGCACTATTGTGGCACCCACAAATTAGAGTTCCCTCTCCAGTTTTGTCTGTTTAATCAGACTTTGAAGTCAGGGAAGAGACTCCTGGATCATCTTTCAAGCCATGTATTTATTTAGACTTAGGAGTCCTGAGAGACTATTGGGTGAAGCTTGCAGGTGTCAGTTTCTCCTCTTCAAAGAGGCACACTGACACAGTACGTGCAGTGCTGTTTCTTCTTCTTCCTGACAAAACCTACTCAGGCTAACCGTCGGGTCAGAACCCTGCAATGCATCTGCTTGTTAAATCTACAGTGGCCAGTAAGAAGGCCGTGTGGTCGTGTGGCCTTATTGCAGTAATCCTGGGCGAGTAGCTATTAATAAATTTTTCGCCTGCCTTTGGCCTGGCGTTTTAACCCACCATTATTTTATTTGTCTGTGGGAAGGGACCAAACCCTACGCTATCCAAAGCCATACTGGGCCCATATAGCTACCCCAAGAAAAACAACAACAAACTGGGTCTAGAACAAATATCCAGATCCAGATCTAATCCATCTAAGATTCATCGCAGTCTGAATAAATCGGACAACCTTAAGCGGAAATAGCCTAAGCTCTTCCACAGACATCCTATTCCGACCAAAGGTCCTAAACCTAATTTCCTCACAACCCAGTCAAGCAGTCATAAGATGGATGGGTGTTTCCTCCTCTGTCTCACAGACTCTACAAAATGGATCCGGCATGAGCCCCATTATGTAGAGAAGTCTCCTTAAACCACAATGTCCAGTAAGAGATCCAACCAGATGCCTGAGAGAGCTCCATGAAAAACACAGCGACGTCTCACTAATGGCCTTGTCCGGACCCCCGATGAGTATTTTGGATTGCTGACAACCAACTGAGCTCATCCATAAGGATGAATGCTGTGAAGCTGTCCATGATTAGAAGCCTGACAGAGATGTGCCAGAAGACAGCCAACAGCAGGCTCGGGAAAGGGAGAGAAGCGCCTAATTTGGCAAACCTATCCACCTCATCATTCCCAAAGATTCCCATGTGACCTGGCACCCAGACTAGAAGCACATCTTTCAGAGAAGAAAGCTCTTCCAGTCTTTTAGAACATTCTAACACCATTTAACCCACCACTCTTGTGATCGATCGTGAACCCATGCTCTGATGGCTGCACTCCTGAGTCACACATTGCAATACGGCAGAATGGTTCAGATCTAATGAGGGTGCTAACTTCACTGATATATATATATACAAACATATCACTTCTATTTGAAATATTTTTCCAAAAAAAGGGATTTTTTTCGGGATTCTGCGGAATTTGAGGCGTTAAATTTGAAATGTTATTTGGTTATAATGTTAGTGATGCTGTAATCTGGGCTGTAATGTAATCACACTTGTATTACCTGCCTGAGTAGGTAATTGTCAATTTAAAGAAAATTTGCCATTTTCATGTATAATTATGAATTGTCAGCAGTAAGATGAAGTCATGTAGGTGTTTCATATCATATTTTACTTTCTCTTACTACTAGTAAGAAGAGGAAATTATTGCGATCGTTTCGAAATTGAGTTTTCACCGGAAATACTCCTTGAGCTCACTGAGGAAAACGTGTATTTTTTTTCAAAAATTAGTCTCTCTCTCTTTCTGTGTGTGATAACGCTACTGTTCCCTAAAAAACTCTCCCCAGAAAATGAACTTTTCCAGGAAAATGTATCAAATAAAAGTGATAGATATTAATATGTGTGTGGATGGTATACGAAGTTTAGAGAAAATCATGGAACTGCTTTCGATAAAAACGCAAAAAACCGTATAAAATCATGTCTGATGCGGCGGTAGTATCTATACAGAATATCAAATTTGAACTTGCTGCGATTTTTTTCGGTTTTGAGTTATTTTGTTTTACGCACACACACACACACACACACACACATATATATATATAGTTCGCTCAAAAAATATTATTATCATGAAGGAACACCTACCTATAACAAATGTGTGACACATACAAACATATGTGGGAGAAAAAATATAAGGCAATATAGTAATAAAAAATAATGTCTACGTCATTATCTGTGTGATGCAGACTAGTATATCTATTTTGTATTCAGGTGGGTTAACTAAAGAAGCAATTAAATAGGTATATAACTTGGAATTGTTTAAAATTGCCAAGGACATAAAGTCTACTTTCCTAGATTTTATATGATAGCTGTTAGATTATTAGACATATTACCGTGGTAAAGTTTCCAAGTATTAACTTTGAGAATAATGTTTATGTACAGCAGACATGTACATACATATGTTAACGAGGTCAACAAACATTAAATATAACATTATATTTTGTGAAGCAGAAATTATTGTGGGCGGGTGGGGTGGCGTAACTTTCCAAGATCTTCTAAACATTCTTATACTTTCTCTTATTGGTGTAAGTGAAAGATGTAAGTTCTTGTCAAACTTATAAAATTGAGTAATTTTTGTTTTCAAGTTTCTGTGATCAAATTTAATACTGCAGTAAATCGGAAAGACCATTTGATTTTAATTTTTTGTTTTTGTTGAAAATGGCAACATTAAGCTTTTTACTTTCTCTTATGCCTGGTAAGAGACTTACTCTCTCTTAAACACATACAACGATCGCTAAAAACTTTTTTTCACACTCAGGGGACCTCAAAACGGATATTTCCGGTGAAAACTCGATATTGAAAACTTGGCACTTACTAGGAGTAAGAGAAAGTAAAAAAAAACAAAAAAAAACTCCCGTTTGTCACCCTATTTGTTGGTGAATTTTGACCGAACTTTCATGTCGAACCCGAAGTGATGGTAATAGGTAGGTGCATAAACGGAATACCAAGTTTGAGCTTTGTGCGAATTTTTTCATTGTTTGAATTATTATTCACGTACACACCCAGACGATTCATTTTTTCCTATTTAGGAAATCTCAAAATTTGTATTTTCCAAGGAAAACTCAATTTGGTAAATTTATTACGATTTTAAAAATGAAATTAAAAGTACGATTATTCGTAGTTGATTAAAAGAAAGAGATGAAATTAGATTTTAAAGGACCCACACATACGAGGGAGATGGTGTTGTTGAATGCCCCCCCCCCCATTCACTCACTCTCTCTCTTCCTTGTTAAACTTTGACTGTGTGGAGTCAGAGAGAGATAGAGTGAGAGGTCATTGCACTTGTGCCCTTTCAAACCGTTTACAACCATTTCTACAGTTCACTCGTTCTCTATAAGAGATAACAATATTACTATGGTTAAAGGAAATAAGGTTAAATAACAGAAAGAGACCTCTCAAAACTTGGAACACAATTCATCATTTTCATCTTAATGTAGGGTTCACTATATTTCCAAAAAATCAATGTACCAAATTTAGGGGAGTACATTGAACTGTTTTAGCTAGCTTGCTGAATTGAATTTATTAGGATACAGCAGCACTAACTTCTTTAGTACATCATAGATCATATATTATATATTTCATAAATAAATAGTTAAATTAATAAACTTGCTTATAAATTACAGTGTTTACAATTTGTTTAGCCATAAAATAAAAATAAATGTTTTATTTGTATGCCTGAGCGGACTTGTCTGTAAAGCACGAGCTCAGATTTGAACCAACTGACACACCCCCCACCCCAAAACCCTCATTAAAATCAATTTTCTCGGAATAAATGTTTCAAATAAAAGTGCTACGTTTGTATCTGACCAATGAGCATTCTAAGTTTAAAGAAAATCCTTTTCATGTTTTTCGAGAAAATCCCCCCGTAAACGCCAAAAATCTATTTTGATAAGTCACATTTCTGTTGAAAAAAAAAATAACTTTTTTTTATTCAAATTTGGAATTCTAATGTTTATTAATATTACATACTATATTGAACTAATACTTGAGAGGAAACTTAACGCTAACTGTTTCCTTCCAAAACTTCTCGGAAAATCAATTTATCTCAAGGATAATGTTTTAAATAAAAGTGACAGGTATTAATGCGTGTAGATAGTATACGAAGTTTGAAGAAAATCTTTGGAACCGTTTTTAAAGGAAATTGCGAAAAACTAAAAAAAAAAAAATCTATAAACTCGTACTTTAGATGGATGGATGGATTTTGCCCGAAATCTTCGTGTCCAGGTATACACGTGGTAGCATGTAACCGAAAAACTAAGTTTGAGCTATTCGACGATTTTTCATTTTTGAGAAATTCTGTTAAAACATCCACACATATAAACAGTTTTTTTTGTATTCAGGTGACCCCCCCCCAAAAAAAAATTGTATTTCCGGTGAATACTCAATTTGGAAAATCTGACACGATCACAATACTTCCTCTTACTAGAAAGAGTAAGAAAAAGTAAAAATACAAAGTAAGATAGAAATAGTGTTGGGTGGAGAACTTGCCAATAAAAAAAAATAGCGAATGAAGTTGAAGATTGTTTCAGTTTGTAAAAGTGATTGTTGATGTGGTAGCAGCATAAAGTTTAAGCGTCTCTGGAACACATTACAGTTGATGGACAATGTGTTGAACTGGATGATGGAGGCCTTAACATTACCAAAGAGTTTCCCTGCCCCTCCGCCATATAATAGATCCTTACTATATACAGTCCTTACTAGACCCGTATTACTTCTCCGGGATAAGGAATCTTCCTCTTTAACTAAATTGTCAAACATCTTTCTTGCTTACTCTCATTTCACTCCTCCTTTCTGCAGATATATATATATATCTACTTGCTGCAAACATTGAACAGAAGAGTACGTGCACATCGCTTAAGTGTTAGTCTTTCCCTTTAAGTAGATACAATATAGTGGATAGTTTATTTGATGGCAGGCAGTCTGTTGATGCCAACAGTGAAATATATATAACATTATTTCTTAGGAGTTATTTTATAAAAGGTACATTAATTTCTAAAGCCTGTTCTGTATTCAATGCAAAACCATCTTCACCAGAATTATGCAAAGGCTAAAAATTAGAAAGAGAAAAAGAAAAAAAAATACGTGTGAAACACTCCACGACTTTCTCTTTTTTTCTCATCCACAACACAGTTACAGTCAGCTACCTTCTTAGGGGTTCAAAAAAAAAAATCAATAAATATAAAAAATGAATCCTCACCCCGCCCCTTCAATAAGGCCTACTACTGAATGTTCAGTAAAAATTGGGAATTTTGTCACTTAGAATAGTAAGAAAGTGGTGTGAGTGTTTCGAAGCAGATTTTATTTGTTTTACAAGCGGCAATTTATTGAATATTGTTGCTTGGTGGAAGGGTAGCAGGGATAAGTCAAAGAGGAGAGAATATACTTCTCTCGTAAATAAGTTGCCATAAAGGCTTTGAATAAGTCGTGCTGGAATTCTAAATTATTGGGTGATTGTAGGAAAAGACTTCATAGCCTCGCTCAAAAGAGCAGAGACAGTTCTTTTGGGTATCCGGACATATCTGGGTTATGCAGGTATCGAGGACAATGAGAGGGCAGACGAGTTAGTAGCCCAGGTGGGATCCACATTGCCGTTTTGTAATCCCCAGCTAGTGGGGTCCCAAACATTTTTCAACAAAGAATTCAAACATTGGAAGAGTAGAGAATAGGCAGAAGCACGAGTGGGTCTCCAGGCTGTAAATTGATGGGAACTTGAAGCAGCGTCCGGTCAAAAAGATAATATACATTAAGCAAGCCTATGCATGTTCAAACACAAGCTGAAACAATGCTCTGCTATTCTGTTCAGAGAAGTATATGCGTGTTCAAACAAGTTTGAAAAAAACCAAGTTGGAGCTATTCGATGTTTTTGGCTTCAAGCATCATCCTTTACAAACTCTGCGATAATTTTTCAATACAAGTGTAAATATTTTTACCCTTTAGACATAATATAAATACGCTAAGCATTGTAAATTTTTAGCGAACGAAAAAATCGATATGTGAAATTTTCTATTAATTGAGTATTTAACACTTCAATATTTTTCTCACATTTACAGCCAAAATGGCGCCCCTAAATTTTGGCTCCCCTGACAAATATCCCTGCTTGAAGTTAACTGGGTGGGATATCATTGAAAGTCCTGGTAGGTGTATATAGTACACATTTTTGAATAGCCAGTCCATTTATAGGCCACCCACATAATAGGAAGCAGAACGCCTGGCTCCTTTGTGTCAGAATTATGACGATGCAGTCAGAGAAACAACGGTGTACCAATACCAAGGTAAGTGCCATCGTTTCGCCAATCCTGGGTACAGTACATTTGGAAGGGCAACAATCTCAAGGGAATGCTTGGAGAAGTTAACGATTAAGGATATCTTAAGATATTGCAGTCAGACCGACGGATTACTTCTTAGCTAATTTTAATGAATTATCCTATCAAGAGCTTGTTACCATATTGGAATTTGGCTTAGTATAGTTTAGGTTGGGGCATATCAGCTGTTTTTTAGGACACGTAATGTAGAATACTCATGTCATGAATGACTTGTTAATAATGTTTTTATGAGCAACTATGATTTTCTTTTTTAAAAAAAAAGAACAAATAAATCAGATTTTGCTGCTACTGTTGTATGCGAAACTGTGTCAAAAAGATAAGGATGTATAAGTTACAACCATTGGGAGATAGTGTTCTAGAAGATGTTCTGTGTGGGAGAAGGCTAGAGAAAGAGAGAAAGAAAAAAACCTGGGAAAAAAAGAACTGTAAGGGATGATGCTGTAAGTTGGACCACAAACCTTTAACATCACCACCATCACATCAACAACGCCAGAAACAACCGAGAAGAGATCACTCCCTAGAGGGTCGTAACTTCACCCACTACTGTTACAAAACTCCAACCATCTTCTTGTCCTACTTCCTTTACTTGCCACTTCACAACCATTTCGGATTTATAATAATAATAATAATAAATAAAAAAAAAATAAAAAGTGTGACCAAAACTTCTCCCGCCATTTTTTTTTAACGATCTTAATTTATGTAGCCTAAAAAAAAAACTGAACCAATGGGTAGGGGAGTTTTTTAATTAAAAAACCTTTCGAGTCTTTTGTTAAATTATGTCATAACAGTTTTAAGTTTTAATGTCAATTTTTATAACAAACTTTTAAATTATTATAGGAAAGAAGATTATTTTTGCAATCATTATTATTAGAGTGAGTACCACCACCCCTCTTTTTACCGGAAATAACTTTTCAGTTTTTCTAAAAGACAAAGTTTATCATCGGTTATTACACTGAGTAGATGACGCGAATAAACGAAAGTTTACATAAAAGCAGGTTATAACAATGTTTATAAGTATACCACTCTTAGCGTAGTTCAATCATATTTACCTGGACATTACCGGCCATATTTATTTAAACAAAATTGTGATTTATTCATATATTTATGTTCGAGTGAAAAATCACAAATAAGGGAAATGGGATGTGGGGGGGGGGATAGTTCTGTTTACATTTTGTTTCTCCCAGTTTTCCTGAATGTGGACTACATTGTAGTGCAGTGAGTGCCTCGAATGTGAACTACATTGTCAATCATAAGACAGTGCCTCGAATGTGGACTACATTATCAATCATAAGGTAGTGCTTCAAATCAATCCTTAAATAGTAATCCAAATTGAAGGAAATATCTTTGAAGCTATTTTCAAGGGAATCTTGAAAATCTCCTCAAATCCTATTCAGTGAATTTGCTCTAACCGGTTAACCGATTTTTCTACACATTTCTGAAGAAATCAATTCTAGAAATGCATTTAATATACCTTCATCAATATTATTATGTACGAGGTTGTGTAAATTAAGAAATGAGACTGATTTTTTATCTTTTTTTTTATTCAAATAAAATTACAATTCAACATTGTCCTCTTCAAAGTAACTACCTTGGGAAGCCACACAACGCTGAAGACGATTCTTCCATTCGTCATAGCAGTGCTGGAACTCGGATACTGGAATAGACTTCAGTTGGTCGGTTACGGCTGTTTGAATATTCTCCAATGTTCCAAAATGACGTCCCTTGAGGTGATTTTCCAATTTAGGGAACAAAAAAAAGTCACATGGACTCAAGTCGGGTAAATAAGGAGGCTGAGGAGCCACAGGAATGTTATTACTGGCCAAATACTCATTAATGTGAAAGATTTTTCGGAACCATTTTTGCATAAATTTTTCTCATCCCCAATTCATTAGTCAAAATTTGATGAACGGTTGTGTGAGTCAAATTCAACTCTTCGCCGATCATTCGGACTGTCAAACGACGATCTGAACGCACGAGATCGCGGATTCTGCCAACATTTTCGTTCGGTTCTTGAAGATGAAGGCCTTCCGCTGCGAGGCTCGTCTTCAATTGATTCCCTTCCTTCTGCAAACGACTTGAACCACCTAAAAACCTGTGCTCTCGACAAAACATTGTCTCCATAGGCCTGGCACAGTTTTTCAATCGTTTCCGTTGCACTGTGCCCAAGTCTGAAGCAAAACCTGATAGCACAACGTTGCTCGTAATTGATGTCACTCATTTTTAAAACGCACTGAAAAAACCTTGCTCACAAAAAAGTCACTACGGACAGTGCAACAACTCTAGCATTTTCAAATTTGCACTGGACGTGTATCAGATGTTTACTTGCCCTACCACGCATGCGCCGTGTCCTCAGTGTTGCCAGATCGAACACTAGAAAATCAGTCTTATTACTCTTCCGACGATGATGAGACACACCTCGTAGATGTTAAATTTTGAATTACAATTTAACCTTTCTGTGTTTATTTTTCCATTGAGCTAGGTTGTTTATTTTTTTTTATCGAGATAATCTCTATACAAAAGAGTCTGACAAAGGTTGATAAAGTTCCAATAGACACTTAAAAATAAATAAATAAAATAAAAATACAAAATAATTCAATCAATAAATAGAAGTACATTAACTTAAACATTAGCTACATACAATTGAAGAATCTGGTGCGAAACACTCACTCACACGACATTCTCATAAACTAATTGGAAATTTCTTTAAAAATGCAACATTACAATGTTTAGTACGTCTGGCCATATAACATGGAGGTGAGGATTTTACCTGATACACGTGAGCAGATTTACCTGAGCGGTCTGTATCAAGAAAGCAACAAAGCTTGCGCAATATTAAATTTAAACTCACTGTTAGATCTCCAATACCTCTCCAGAATCAATTTTTTTAGAAAAGTGTTTAAAAAAAAAGTTATAAGTTTATCTACGCAGCAAACATCCCAAGTTTCAAGAAAATCATTGTAGCCGTTTCGAGAAAATTTTAACAAACTTAAAAAACTATTCTGTATAATTGCACTTCCGGTTAGCCGATTTTCTTCAAATTTGGAAATCTAGCAATAAAGTGGCACTTTATTAGAGAAGCTACTATTCTCTACAGAAAACACACACACACAAAACTCAATTTTCCCTCGGGAAATGTTTCAAATAAAAGTGATAGGTATTTACGCGTGTGAATATAGCATACAAAGTTTAAGGAAAATCGTTGGAATCATTTTGTAGAAAATCATGAACAACTGGAAATAGCCTTCAGTAATTATTATTATTATTATTATTCACAAAAGGGGAGGGAAGTAAACCCTACGCTATCCAAAGCCCCCTCGGGCCCATATAGCTACCCCTAAAGAATACCTACCACTAGAATGAAAATCCAGGCCCAGGGTTTAACCATCTAAGTTTCACAACAGACCGAACAAATCGGACCAAAACCTTAAAAGGACACAGCTTAAGATCCTCTACCGACATCCTATTCCGGCCGAAGGTCCTAAACCTAATCTCCTCACAACCCAAACAATTCGTCATCAGATGCATGGGTGTTTCCTCCTCAGTCTCACAAACTCTACAAAAGGGTTCAGGCACGAGTCCCATTATATAGAGATGTCTCCTTAAACCACAATGCCCAGTGAGGAATCCAACCAGATACCTGAGGGAGGTCCGTGAAAGACATCGGACCCCACTACTCAAAGCTCCGCCCGGACCCCCAATGAGCATTTTAGACTGCCGACAACCCACTGCACTCATCCATAAGGATGAGTGCTGCGAGGTCATCCACTTCTGAAAGCCCGACAAACATGTGCCAGAAGACACACCAACAGCAGGCTCTGGACCAATGAAAGGGAGAGAGGCACCTAATTTGGCAAACCTATCCACCTTTTCATTCCCAAAGATTCCCATATAACCTGGAACCCAGACCAGAAGCACATCCCTCAGTGAAGAAAGATCTTCCAGTCTTTTAGAACATTCCAACACCAATCTGGAAGTGAAGACCATGAATTAAGCGCCTTCAACGCAGCCTGGCTGTCCGAGCAGATACAAACACCTTTTTAATTAGTGTTACGCACCCTCTCATCCAAAATACAGCAAAGAATTGCATAAACCTTAGCCTGGAAAACGGTGGCCCACTCACCAAGAGGCGCTACCAAATGATCTCCCGTCTCAAAATAGACGGCAGCCCCAGACCTACCATCCATCCTGGAACCGTCCGTGTAGCATCGGAGATAATTCTCAGGAATCACACCAGACGGACCCAGGGTGAACCAATCTTCCCTAGAAGGCAACCTAACCCTGTAGGAATGACCAAAGACAAAAGTCTTCAAATTCCTATCAGAAGGGAAACCTGTAATGGGAATCCTTAAAATCATCTCACGATAAATGGTAGAATGACCATATCGCTTACCCTGCCAAAAACCTGCCTGTTTAATTCTATAACAGGCTTTCATTGCCTGGTTTTTCACCTCCACAAAGAGAGTTGGAATCCCTAACAAATCTCCATAGATGCGGTCGGTGTAGTCCGAAACGCACCAGTCACCGCCAGACAAGCCAAACGTTGGATTTCTTCCAACAGCTGCCTAGCGGATCGTGTTTCAATGCGACGCCACCACACCAAAGCCGCATATACCAATCTAGGTTTAATGACCATACAATAAATCCAGAACATCATCTGGGAGTGATTCCCCAGTTCTTATCTACAACTCTTCGACATTGCCAAAAGGAGATTATCGCCTTTTGATGCTGTGTCTTAACATGTTCCGACCAGTTCAACTTACTGTCCAGAACTACTCCAAGGAACTTCACTGATTTGCTAACCTGTATGGAAGTACCTAACAACCTAGGAGGTGTAAAACCTACTATCTTCCTTCTATGAGTAAATAGAATTGCCTGGGTCTTAATAGGATTAATAGAAAGACCCTTATCCTGTGTCCACAATACACCATGTTAAGGGCGCTTTGCATTAGGTTCGAAATAGTGGACAAACAGCGCCCTAACAATAAAATAACACCATCATCGGCATATGCTTGCACATAAAATCCCGATGAATTCATCCTAATCAAAAGGTCAACCCTGACGACGCACCACAACTTAGTTGAAAGACAACCCCCTTGAGGGCACCCTCTCCCCACTTGTACTATCATGGTGCACCCGCCAAGGGAAACCTGTATAACCCTACTCCTAAGATAGACACCTATCCAATTGATTAAGACGGGGTGTATACCTTTTCGTACCAAGGCATCTTCTAGAGCATCAAACGATACTCTGTCAAATGCCCCCTCAACATCAAAGAAACACCCTAGGGCATATTCTTTTATTTCCAAAGCAGATTCTATCCTTCCGACGAGACAATGTAATGCAGTCTCTGTCGACTTACCCACCATATAAGCATGTTGGTTAGGATGGAGTGGATGATCCCTTAATGGGCCATCAGTAATATACCTATCCACCAACCTTTCCAAAGTTTTCAAGAGGAAAGACATAAGACTAATGGGTCTAAATGCCTTGGGGTCGGAGTATCATTTCTTCCCGGCTTGGGAATAAAGACTACCCTTACTTCTCTCCATAATGTTGGTACATAACCAAACATCAAACATCCTTTAAACAATCTTAACAATACCTTCGTCAGCACGTCCCCACCCTTTTGCAACAGACAAGGATAAATCCCGTCCGGTCCAGGTGACTTGAAAGGTGAGAAACTTTGTACTGCCCAACTAACTCTATCATGTGTGACAGCCTCATCTAAGGTGGATACATCTTCAAGGTCCCATCTCCTACCACCCACCAAAAACGAAGCAGCATTTAAACCAATATTATCCGGGAAGTGAGTATCACGCAAAAGCTGGAGTGTCTCCCCTTCCCCCCTGTAAGGGAACCATCAGGGTATCGTAGGGTACCTAACTGACTGTCCCTATCCTTACTAAGAATCCGTACCAATCTAGATGATTCCTGGAACGAATTTATATCCTCACAAAAGGATCTCCAGGAATTCCTCTTGGCTCTCCTCAGAGCATATTTATATGCTCTTTTAATACTGTTATAACTATCCCATGATTCCGAAGAATCAACAAGGACAGCCTTCCTGTATGAGCCCCTTACCTGTCTCCTTAGTTTTTCCAACGAAGAGGACCACCAGGGATTCTTACTACCCTTAACCACCTTGGGAGGACAAGACTCCTCGAATGAGGATCTAATGTGTTCATGAAGAATACCAGCCTCCCTTTCCAATTCCTCTATACCATCAGGGCTTCTGATTGGATAGTCAGTTTATCTTCAATAATTCTAGAATATAAACCCCAATCCGCCCTCCTGGGATTCCTATAACTAGCCAGGGTAATTGGATCAATCCCTAGACTAAACCTAATCATCCTGTGATCGGAGATGGAAGCCTCAGGACTCACCCTCCAATCCTTAATCAAACCACTAAAATTCCTAGAAGCAAGGGAAATATCAATAACCTGTCTTCTAATCCTAGTAACAAAAGTGGGTTCAGTACCCCTATTCAGGACCTCTAATCGCGTGCCCACCAGGAAATCCATGAGAGCGCGACCTCTACCATTGGTGTCGCTGCTGCCCCAGACAGCATGATGCGCATTCGCGTCACATCCTATTATAATAGGCATGTCATTGGCCTCCGAATACTGAACCAAACCCATGAACTCCTGAGGAGGAGGAGAGGGGCCATCATAGGGGAAGTAAGCTGAAGCCACAACTACGTCGCGACGACGCCCACCAACCCCCAGACCAACCCTCACCGCCACCAAATCCCGAGAGCAGAACAACGTCGACACTCCGACTGGCAAAAATACATGCCCTAGGAATGCCCCCGCCATCCGCCACAAACAGTCCGCCATCAACCACACTCAATCCTCGAACCAAACCTTTAAAGGCATAAGGTTCTTGTATTAGAATAAAATATGTATGCAGCTTAGCAATACAACGACATAAGTTAGCCGTTGCGTCTTTGCTATGCTGCAAGTTAATTTGTACCATCTCTACCCTGTCAACCGCCATAATCACAAGTAGTCAACATCGGAAGAGTTGGATCCTGATAGTACCTGGTAGGAAGCAGATAGGTGAAGGAAGAAAAGAAAAAAAAAAAAAAAACCACCTACCTTACTTGCTGCCATCTTGGTCAGCCCTACCTGTATCCTGCTCCATTGCCTCAGAAGAAGTGGTAGGAGCATCCTCATCTTCCTTCTTCAACCTGATGAAGAGCCTGCCCATCTCAAAGAAAAGACGAAAGTCGACCTTCTTCAACGCCTGGACAGAAGCATCATCAATCCTGTAAGCCAAGGATACTCCTTTCTCGACTTGTTGTCGATACACGTTCCTCCATCGGCTTACATCCAAGTTATTTTGGAAGGCAAGACCTTTCAGCACTTGTTCGCTGGTATGCTTGCCCTCCGGAATAAACATAGAGATCCTAGCCATAGTGGGGACCTCAGACGCCTTCATAAGCTTGAAGTGCCTTCCCTCCCAACTAGGCTTAACATTCTCTAACACCCAGTCAAATGTGGCCTGATCAAAGCAGGCCAGAAGAAACCAGCCCTCAGAGACCATGCCCGACTGAATAAATTTCAGCCTGCATGACTGTTCCTGTATAGTTTTCCTAACGATGGCGAGCATCTCCCTTCTAATGACAGAAGCGTCATCATCAGAGAGAGGCTCGGAGGGATCGCTGCTGGTTATTGCCAGAAACAGCTTTCTCTCCGCCTCCGTTATCTTAGGCTTCTTACCTGCCGGCTGGATTCCAGGCGGCGTGTCCCCCGGGGTTCTAGATCTTTTTTGAGCCCCAATAGGTATATCCTCGGCTGGTGCAGGAGTAGGTTGAGTAGATCTCATCCTCTTCGCACGCCTTTGCCTGTATCTTCCACTAAGTTTCTTCTTCTGCTCAGTTTCCTTAGACACCTTACCAGAAGTTGACTTAGATTCCTTTTCCTTCGCAGAGGAATTCGCAATAGCCGTGGCCGACGCAGAATTGCCTTGCTTCTTTCCTTTGACCACGTGCCATTCATCTCCGCAGGTGGACGAGTCCTCCGCAGCGACTATTGGCGCGCTCTCCTCCAGAAGCAGGTTTTCCATGCTCCTGGAATTGCTGTCCAGTTTCCCCCCTAGTGCATCCGAGCCCTGGTCGCCCAACCCTGGATGCACAGAGGAGTTTCCCCCACCACCGATGACCCCCTCCTCTAAGGGGCCCTCGGCTGACGACTCTACTTTATTTATATCCATAAATGAAGTTAGAAAAATTCATCTCCGGAGCTCTCCACCCTCCACGGAGCCTCACAAATTGGGACGCTATAAAGAAGCGCCAGAGCTACCCCAGAGATATAGCGCCCAGGGATTGTGAGCCAAGGCCCACAATACCCAGGAGCTCACCCATGCGTATTTTACGCTAGCCGATTGACCAGAGCTGGGTTAGGCTCTGGCCGCCTGTTTAGCGGAGTCCGGAACCAAAGTGGTGTGTTGGACTGCTAGGCCCGCTGAGGTAACTTGCCTCTAGCGTGAACCTGCGCCCTCAACCACCAGGACTTCCTTTCCCCACGACACAGGTATCCACACACGGCAAACATGTGGGTGGCACCAGCACGTGCCACTGGCGTGTAAGACTGTAATTGTGTAGGTGTTTAATGTTAAGGCGTTTAGGTGTAAGTGATGCAGTATGAATTCCCACGGAGGCTCCGCAGCAAAAGAATTCGCTACAAGAGATTCAGGCCGCACATAAATTATGGCGACCCAAACAGAGGGCGGAAAAGTCTCCACCTACTCACACTCCTAATGGGAATACCACTGCATTTGTTAGTCTGTAATTGTAGCTGAGGTACGTGGGAGTGCTAGGTTCCCAAATAGCCCGAAGGCTACCCTCTGCGTTCACCTTCCATCTTGGCCACCCACGCTTCCACAAAAGTGGAGCGCAGATGTTACCAGAGCCAGCGACGAGGACGCAATGGATAGGCTAGTGTGAGGTTCCGCGACGGAATAACCGTCTCGAGAAACATAGGGAAGTTTCGCCCTATGTGAGTACGAATACTCCCTCATACCTTTGGCTCCAGCCTTCAGTAAAGTCGCACTTTACTGAATCGATGGATTTTGCTCGAAATCTTGTATCCGATGCGGTGGTTGTAATTAAATGGAATACTTTTCGTTTTTGTCATATTCTCGTAAAACACACACACACAGAAACCAACATAGCAATCACTAAACAACATTGTTTTCGTGTTCATGGGATCCCAAAACATGTGTTTGCGGTGAAAACTCGATTTTGAAAATCTGGCATGATCACAATACTTTCTCTTGAAAGACATTAAGAGAAAGTAATAATTGTAACCTTTTTCGAGAAAATTCTCCAAAAAATATTTCTTTAAAATCTGCACTTCCTGTTCATCGATTTGTTTCCAAATAGGAAATTCTAGCAATGTTCCTAGTATATCGTTAGAACTATACATTAAACAGAATTGGTACTTTAGAGGAAACTTGATGTTGCTTCCGTAAAGCTCCCAAATACGTAAATCTATTTTACTAGAAAAATATTTATAACAAAAAGTGATAGACATTTAGATTTAGTAGATAATATATGAATTTAAAAAAAAAATTGTGAAAAACTGAAACGACCATTCAATAAAGTCGTTACTCTCCGTAGATGGATTTTTACCAAAAAACCGTATTGTCTGTCGTAGATGGTAATAAACGGAATACACAGGGGACTTTAAAACATGTTGTACCAATGAAAACACCAATTCGAAATTTGGATTCGATCGCGGTGCTTCCATTTACTCTACCCATAAGTAAAAATAATAAAAAATGTATCTTAGCATATGCATTATTTAAAGTATACAGAATATTGAACCCAATTTATTTGGATTGCTACGAAATATAAATGTCAATAATCTAGAATATTCCATATGTATTGATCGTAACCGTTTGAAACATATGATTTCCGTTTAGTGAGGGAAATAAAAGGAAATGTAAGTTGAATAAAATTATAGGTTCCAGAAGTTTTTATGGCAGAAATTATGCCAAAGTAATAAAAATTTCAAAGAATGAGGATGGTAATTTAGAATAATTGCGGAATGTACCTTAACGGCATAGAATCCTATTTGGTGAATATTTTACGGATCTTAAAAAATAGGATAGATAATGTATCTATGTAAATGATCGATGACATACCTATAGATCAAACTAGTGAGTCACGTGATTCATTTATATCTATTACTTTGTCTTATTGCTATAGGAGGAAGTATTTCGATCTGGCAGATTTTCCAAATTGAATTTTCAATCGAAAATACTGTGGTCCTATGAATGGGAAATACTTAAATTGATTTTCCTTATAGAAAAAAAAACACCGCGTAATGATTTTCTTTAAATTGCACAGTATTATAAGGTGCATTAACTTCATTTGAATTTCCAAATTTGAATGAAAATTGGTTTAACCACTAAAGTGTGACACTGTACCAAATAGTTTTCTGGGTTTTCAGTACCCTAGATTTAGCATTCTCACTGCGCATTTATCCAAACTTTTATTTAAAATATTTTCCCCCTGAAATATTGATTTCAGGATGGTTTCAGGATTGGTTTTTGGGGGAATCTATGATCTGTACCTTAAACTACCATTACAAGTATTGCTGGTGGTTTACAGAAGCACTGGTGTGTATATATAGTCAATTTCATGTAGTCCTTATGCCTGGATACCAACAAGTATAATAAAAAAAACCAAAAAAAAAACACTAAATTCTTCAGGTGGAAATCGTTTCAGTGTTTTGTTATAAACCGACATTTGGTGAGTATTGTATTAGGCTTCTTCAGGGCAGTTATTGACTTGATTATTACACCAACACTTGTAAGAATGAATAGTTGCAAAAATAAAACAAGCAATAAAAGGGTAAAGTCTAACTACTCCCACTCCATTTGGCACATGAAATGGCTGTAGGTATAATGGGCGTGACTTGATTCTTCCTCCAAATTTACCCGCACGTAAGGAAATTGATTTTAGAGTGGATTCTGTGACGTCAAGATTACGATTAAAATTACTTCAGCTATTATTTGGTGGTTCATAGAAGACTGGTGTCAATGTAGTCACAGACAATTAGTAGCTAGCTTAATTGTCCTTAAAAAAAGCTAACTAGTATAATAATGTTTTCCAAACACCTTTATTTATATGTTTCGAAAATGACTCCAAAGATTTTCGTTGCTAACTGCACAGTTATAAATCTTAAAACTTTTATTTGAAACATTTTTCCGTGAAAATTGATTTTGAAGGGTATTCGAGGAATCTGTGACATGATGTTTGAAATGTTAGGGTAATGTTATTGGCATTTTCTTCTAGACTAGAATATAATCTCTTCTATACCTCCCTGGGTCGGTACTTATTCCCCCTCCATCTTATATTTATATTAGGAGAAATGAGTAAATTTGATATTTAAATAAATTTATCATTTTATATTTATTTATATAAAAATGTAGTAAGAGAATGTCGTATGAATGTATCACAGCAGATTTGTTTATTGGCCAATCATTGAGCAGTATGAGAGCAACAACGGCCAGCATGGATTTAGTAATAATGATAACTATAACTTAACAGAGCTATTGATAAACTATAATTGTATTGATTAAATACTAGGCTACAAGCAGCTGTCTACAGTCCATGTCTAGAGATATCTGCTAGGGACAGGTTTGCAATCCCCCCTTTAATGTTTAGTGCATGATTAATACATGTGGCTTGTTTGCACTAAACTACTCTCTGTTTTGCATATGTACACTGATATAGTAAATTATTTATTCATTTCTAGACAAGGTTAATAATTTCAGCCACTAAATTATTATTACATTCAATTATAGATGTAACAACCGGAAGTAATGTTTCTAATTTTCGAAATTGAGTTTTACTCAAAATAATTACATCTCAAACGACTTCCTCTTACTGTAATTTACAAAGTGCAATTTACACAACATCAGTTGCAACACTATTCTGAAGAAGCTGCGAAAGCCTGAAAGATTATATAATCTCTGGTATTTTATCCGTCATTGCATGCATATTTGTAGCTTTCCTGACTGGTTTCGGATTTTCACCCATCGTCAGAATAAATTCACCAAGTTCGTGTAGAGAGTTCACTTCAACTTGATGTTTCTGTTACATTCACACTTATAAACCGACATTTGGTCACAATGGCATTAGGCTTCTTCAGGGCAGATGCTGACTTGATTACTATACCAATACAAACATCAATCAATGTTACAATAACCAAGCAAAAAAAGGGTAACGTCTTACTACTCCCACTCCATTTGGCACATGAAATATCGACCAATGTGGCCGTGACTTGAAGTGTGAGTGTAACAGAAACATTAGGTTGAAGTGAACTCTCCACGAACTTGGTGAATTTACTCTGACGATGGATGAAAATCCGAAACCGGTCAGGAAAACTACATGCTATGACGGATAAAGTACCAGATGCTATCCAGCATTGCGTACCCAACCACATATTCAACGACTATATAATCGTTATAGTTGTTTTCAAAAAAAATTCTAAAAAACACAAAAACCTACCCTTTCTTCCTAGTTGCACTTCTTCCAACCAATTTTTTTCAAATTTGGTCTTTTGCCAATGCTTTTGATATATAATAAGCTTATATAGGTGTTAGAGCCATGTATTATACTGAGTTGGTAGTTGAAAGGAAACCATAATACAATGTTCCTCAAAACAACCCAAAAAAATCAATTTTCTCGGGACAATGTTCAAACAGCCTCTTCGTGTAAGGATACCGAGGAAATAAAGGGAATGAGGAGAGAAAATAAGGATTTTTCTCCCATATGCAAGGATGTCAGAGATGATTGCAAAAATTCTAGCAAGGTAAAGATCCAGGAACGAACAGGAAAATGCCTCAAATGATACAAATCTTTAAAACAAAGATAGGTTATCGACTGCAAAAAAATGGCACCGGGGCGGGGGAACTACATAGGACAGACCAAAAGGTTGGTCACAACACGCTTTAAAGAGCATATACATTGTGTCACGCATAGTAAAACAGAAAAATATATAATCTTGCAATAAATTTTGAAGATTCCAAAGTCCTGGCCCAAGTAAACAATTATTACGAACATAAATGGGACAGTAAGAGAGGTAGTGGAAATTGAAAAAAGAAAAACTTTTCAAATAGACATGATAGAACTCCGTCTAAACATAATGATGGTTACCCTTGCTCAGGGAAAGGAGAGAGAAAGCAAATGAAGGAAAGATTAACGATTTTCCGGAGTAAAACAAGGCTACAACTCTGGAATAAATAGGTGGGATGGAAGACTTAGACCTCGTCAGCCGCCAGCCAACCGTGGGTATGGAAGGGAAAATTAAGCCCCTCGCACATAGCCAAGATAATGGAGAAATGGGCCATGTTCTACCATGGTTCTTGTCAGTGCTCCATCAGCATTTAAGGTAGCACGATCCTGGAGAAATTCATTGCAATATGGGCGAAACGACGTTAATAGCAAACCATTCTCACGTTCTTAACCGGTAAACTTAACTGTTTGTTTTGGAGAACTGTTATAATCTCTGTATTACATTTATACCAGTTGATTGTAAACCAATCAAATAAACAAATTCTATTGATAAAATTACTCTGCCTTATTATAGTCGTTAAAATTAACTGTTGAGATCATCCTTAGAAATCAATCGATTGTTTTGTAAGAGTGTAGACTGATATTTATGATCACAAAGTTTGGAAGATGTTCTGGTAAAACGTTCTGGGATATAAATCATCTTGTATATGGTAGTGAGAAGGGCAGGCGGCTTATATACCGAATATGTCTCATCAGAGTTCGCCTCATACCATCAGGCTATATCATTGATGCTGTTATGACTCCATGATTAATGTATATTATGATGGGTGGACCCACGCCCAAACTTATTTCTATCTGTGATCTGATATAATATTAATATCCTATTAAGACCATAGAGAGAAGTGGGAGGGAGGGAGTTGGGAACATCGAGAGAGAGTGAATGAGGAAGCAATGAAAGGGAGAGTTAGCGTTATAGAGAGTTAGTGTTACGTTAAAAAGGGAAATACTTCCCCCTTTGTCAGGGGAAGTATTGCGACCGTGGCCAATTTTTTGAAATTTGGATTTTTCCAAAAATTTTAAAGGGATAAGTGGTACTGAAATTCATTTAAGTTCAATTGGGAGGGAGGCCCGGATCACAAAACACACACAATCAGACGACTTTCTTTTGTGGCAGTACAGCCTCTTAACAATTATAAAATTCACAAATTCTCTGGAAATTTTTAATTGAGTTTTTAATATAATTATAGAAATGGTGGCGACGTACAAGTTGTAGGTGGAGCCTTTTTCAAGAAAATCGCGAAAAACTGAAACCGAAAAATCGCATTTTCGATTAATGGATTTTTTCCCATAATATTTTTTGTCTGATGCAGTGTTAATACTCAAACGGATTATCAAGTTTGAGCTTCCTGCGATTTTTCGTTTTTGAGATATTGTGTTAAAACACACACACACACACACACACACACACACACAAACTATTCATTAAAAATGGTTTCATTAAAATTATAATGAGATGTTTATACACTGGTTATTGTCATGGTTATAGTGAGATGTATAAACATCTCATTATTCGTTAAAAATTTTTTACTCACTCAGGGAGCCTCAAAACATATTAATTTCCAGTGATAACTCAATTTCTAAAATTTGACGCGAGGAAGAGGAACAGGAAGTAATTCCTAGTAAAAACAAGTAAAAACGTTTTTAGCGAATGGTCTGCATGTGTGTGTGTGTGTGTGTGTGAACAAAATATTTCGAAAATGAAACTTCGAAGAACGCTGAAACTTAATATTCCATTTAGGTGCTACCGCAGCATCTGACATGAAGATTTCCAGCAAGTGGTAACGACCGGAATTGCAACTTTACTAGGATTGAATTTTTTTTTTTTCATTTTTTCGCGATTGTCTGGAAAACGGCTCTAATGATGGTATTCTGTCACCTATATAATATTAGCATACATTAGGAGCATTGCTAGAATTCCAAATTTTAAGAAAACTGGATAACCGGAAGTGCGGTTTTTCAGAATAACAGACCAAATCAACAGGGTGTATACACACAGTGTATCAACTGAATTTGCTCTTCTGTGCAAGTCTATGTTATCACACTGTTTTGACAAAAACGTCCTGATAATGGGCGAACGCCCGAAACCAGTCAATGACCACAAAAACAAGCCGGCTATCACGGAAAATATCTCTGACGATTTCACTGTTTTCCATTAAACTTAGAATACTATCTGCACAGATTTTCTATGAGTAACATTTTTCGAAATAAATTCTTTTAAAGGGGTGTATTGGGGGTCTGGCAGTTGGGTTTAAATTCAAATTGCCGCTACAAGCTTTATTGGTTAAGACAGAGGGCGCCTATATGTCCAGTCAAGTATGTATGTTTGTAAAGATTGCAATTTTAAGGAAAATTTACTAATTAAATCATTGTAATTGTTGCAGGAAGAGAAAGAGCCGTGTGAGTGTTTCAGATTTGTTATTAAATATAATCCTTTACCGCTGGAACTTACCACTTCAGTTAGTTAACGATGATATTCATATCATTTACAGAAATTTTATTTTCGTATATAGGCATTTAATGTAGTTTATTCAGGGAATCGGATAATTATGTTAATATTTGACAAATAAACTAAATGCGATGCGTGTTGTGTTTACTTACAACAAAGTAGTTCTTGTAGCAGGAGGTACTCTAACGCGGGAATATCCCCTCCCTTTGCTTTCATATGCTAATCTAGCCCCAGTTCTTTCGTGCAGTAAATTTTATCAAAATATACATTGCTTTCATTATACTAATTTATACTTTATTTTCTAAAGCCATTATACACCCACGAACTCACCTCTGCCAACTGTCCCAAAAGACGGAAGATTTCGAAACCGGTCCTATTGGGGAAAATAAAAAGACCTGCATGGAGAGAATCGTAGGAAAATGAAAAAACAGTTCAGTAGAAATCGCACTTCTGGCCAATCAATCGATTTTCTTTAAACTCGGAATTTTAGCAGTTCTTTGATTCTGAATTGATTATTTAGATGGTACAAAATCTTGTAACATTTTGTATTTCGGTGGAAAATTTGTTAGCAAAAATTTGACACGTTTGGCAACACTTCCTCCGAAAATTTTAACTTCTGGTCAACCGAAATTTTTTAAAACTCTTTATTTTAACAATCAATTTTAATTCTCAATAACATCATATAGGTGACAAAACCTTAAAATACCCTGAGAACTGCATAGCTTAAAGGTGTCACAAAAGACAATTAGCTAGAATTTTTTTTCGTATGTAAAACACATACTTCCTGGTAAAAACTTGATATTGAACGTTTAGACGTGATCGCAACACTTCTACTTCACAGTAGTAAAGACCAAATAAAAATAATATAAGAAAGTAAGCTCGTAAGTTCAGCTTCAATCAACCCACCCACTATAACTCTACAATTATAATAACTTAGTATTATATAAGTTATATCTAACTTTCTAACTAATCAATTATAATTAATAATAAACTGAATATAATAGCTTTTAAATGTTTGTGTCGATATATCCTATCGATAGCAGGTAAGGTGTAATACCATTAAGTTTGAGTGAGTATATATTGATGTCATGTCAAAGTGGTTAGTTCCGTCCTTAGAAATAATTATGTGCACGCCACCACGCTATTCCTACCATACATACTGCTTTATATTGTCCAGATGTAGAATACACAAACCAAAGTACTTCCTGTCACATTTTGATTACGTACTGTATACTACAAAAAAAAAATACATTAAATTTAGCTCTAAAATGTTCGACCCTTTGTTCGTAAAAAACAAATATTTTTTAATAAAAACAATATTTATTACTTTTTTCCTTTTTCTTACCATTATAAGAGTATGTTATAAACTCGTATCGAATTTCACCGGGAATTGCAGTTTTATGCTTATTGAGTGAGAAATAGATTTTTTTAACGACTACTGTCTGTGTGTGGCAGCTGTTCGCTATTTACTCTAAAATGGCAACCAATGAATCTCTTAATTTTTTTGACTCAAAAACGACTCTTACGATTTCCTTTAAACTTGTAATGCTAATTGCATAGATATAAAACAATCACATTTCATTCATAATATTTTTCTGAGAATAATGGACTTAGGTAGTTTTACGGATTTTGTGACTATATTAAATTTCAAATATTATATGAGATTGGTTCTATGTTATAGACTACAACGTAATCATTTCTACAACCTTCCTGAGTGGGTATTTGTTCCCCCACCACTACCATATTTATGTTAAAACAAACTGTAGTATTTGCATTAACAGAAGTAAGAGTCATTTCACACCAGATTTTTTTACTTGCACTTCTTTTTTATTCCTCATTTATTTTTTCAATTATTTTTAGTTATCCAACAACCAATCACAGACATAGGAGGGAAAATAAGCTTCGCTCGCTACCTACAGTCTACCAAGAGTGATGAGGAAATTAGTCACTATTGCTCTACTGCTTTGTTTTACACCCATCCACTCTTATGCCTGGCATATTAGTCTAGCATCAAGCTAACAACTGCTCTGAAGAAGCCTATTGCAATATGCAAGAAAAATTGCTTATAACAAACCACTGACGCGGTCTCAAACTCCAAGATCTTAGTGTTTAGGATGTAAAGTCCTGTTTTATAATAAATAGGTTGTATAATTATTTATGTAGATACAATCAATTTTTTAGGAAACAATTGATACTGCAGAGAATATCCGATCAATATCGAATCAGATATTTCGAATTAATCCGATTAATTCGGGTTTATTATTTGAAGATTTTTTTTTTTTTTTTGACCTAGGTGATTACGAGCCACCCATCCATATTGTCAGATACCAGACAGTGATTATTAGGTGTGAGAAAAATTGAAATTGTCACCATCTCTTTATAAAACAAAATGAGTAAAAAAAATATTTTTTAAACTATATTTCAAAAATTGATAAAGGACAACAGATGCATAAATTTCATTCTGAAAAAACTTTCTGAAGATTGTAAAAAAAAAAAAAAAAAAAAACATTATTAAACAAAATCTTAAATGAAAACTTGGTAGCGAATGTTTGTATGATAGGCTGTATACAAAGAAAGCGCTATATCCTGTGATAAATTAGAAAGGAAATTATTCTGCCGTTGATTTGGAATCAATAATCAGAACAGCAGTTGGAATACGATGGGTCGCATATATAGGCTTTAGTAATGCAGATGGATTGTGGGATTGGTTGAACGAGTCAAAAAATGTTTTTTCATTGTTTATCGAACTGTTTAAAATATTGATTTGGTTTCTTTATTTGACTTTCTATTACAGCTAATAAGAGGAAGTTATTGCCATCAGTCGTGGCCATATTTGAGTAAGTCAATTCGGTCGCTTTCTTTTGGCCAATGGTGTTCCTACCCTAGCCTGTGATATGCTGTGAACCAGGACGTGAATAAAAACGGATTTTGCCACTGCTCTGGGTACCTCACAGAAAGGTTTCGGAATCCTTAATTGTCTATTATCACGGATATGAGTAAAATGGGGGGAAAAATCGTAATAATAAATAATAATAATAATAATAAACATTTCAATAGAATCAGTAAAGAAGCCAGATGAAATAAAAGCAAGTGTTATGTTTAAAGCTGCTTGAAGGAACCCCTTAAAATGATGTATAAGGGCCTACTACCAGCTGTCAAACCCTTCAATTACTGCAGTATATGAGTGAATGAATACTAGGAACCTTTTTAAAATATACACACAAACAGACACATACTGATATAACACACAAACAGATTGAAAGAAGGAGTTTTTTCTCTCACTGTTATTTTGGCAATTCTAATAATATTGCCACCAGGTTCTCCCCAAACGTTCCATGCATTCTCCTTGTTCAGTATTTCCATTGAAGGTCGAGCATTAACGAAGCCTCATATATGTTCACAAACCACCCCTCACCCCCCCAAACAGAATGAAAGAATGAGAGCGAAGGGTAGGTGACGTTGAAGTACCCTTTTCAGTAAGGTTTCACCAGCATGTTTTCTTTCTTTTTTATCCCCCCTCACACCCCCCCAATTTTATCATTTGAGCTGATGTTAGCTGGGAAGAAGGTATTAAAGTGTGGCGAAAGTAGGGGGGTCTACCATTGTTATTTTAGTTTAAATATCATTCTTTGTTGCATTTGTAAACATTTATTTGACTTCAAACCTTCTAATACTTAATAAAATTATTGAAAAAAAAAAAAAAAATACCGTTGTGAAACACTCAAACGATCTTCAAGTGATTACATTGTAGTGCAGAAGAGAGCGCTAATTGCATTGAACCAAGCTCAAGTAATATTTGAAGTTTAACTCAACAGACAGTAGTGATTGGTTTATCATATCTATGCAATCAGCATTCCAAATTTAAAAGAAATCGCAATAGTCGTTTATGGGAAATATTCCAAACAACTCAAAAACCTACTTGGTAAACTTGCACTTCCATTGTAATAGGATCCAAAGAGAGGGATCCATAGCAGAGAGAGAGGGATCCATAGCAGAGAGAGAGAGAGAGAGAGACAAAAATGAAGGACCACTCTCTCGGATTAGAGTGGGAGAAACTGCTTAAATATAGTGTCGGGAGATATACGAGTGATATAGTAGAGTTCAATTGGCAGTCACAACGTATCATCTACCTTACTCTTTTTACCTCTCTATCATTCTCTGTTACTTTAGTATAAAGCCCGGGCAGTCAGTGTTACTTTTTCATTATACAGTTTTCAGCCAAATCTAATTTATTAATCTGAACCAAACCATTTTCTCTCCTTCATCATACCCATTATATCCGTTTACCTTATTTACATCAAATCTGGAAGCATCTACCAATGCTTTTAATGTATGTTAATATCATATAGGTATTAGAACCATATATTACACTGAAGTGGGACTTTTAAAGGAAAGTTTAATGTTGCTGTTCTCCCGGAAATACCCAAAAATAAATTTTCCTGGAAAAATACTTTAGATAAAAGTGATAGGCATTTATTATACGAAGTTTAAAGAAAATCGTTAGACCCAATTTCGTGAAAACTGCGAAAAAGCTGAAAAAAAACAATTCAGTAAAGTCGCACTCTGTCTCCCACCATCTGATGAATTTTGCCCGAAACTTTCGTATCAATTACGGTGAACCCAACTAACCGGAATATACCGTAACTAATATGAAGCGGCCTACGACTTCGTTTTTGAGATATTTTGTTTTGTTTGAGAAACACACGCAGGCTATTGGCTAAAACAAATTTTTTTTATACCAAGGGGACCTCAAAACAAGTATTTCGATGAAAACCAGATTTCTAAAATCTGACAGGATCGCAATCCACTTCCTCTTACCAAGGAGTAAGAGAAAGTAAATAATGACTTTCATTTATGGCAATTGAGAAGGTCTGTGGAAAAGGGGTTCATAGGTAAAAAAAAAATCTTGATTTTAAGAAAACGTACATTGAATGTTAGATTCTACCGGGGGAATGGCTACTCAGCCTACGCCACCGCGACACCCCAAGGATCTATTGTGGCACTCACATTGAATGTTACTTATTATTGAGTCTCTGTAATTGTCACAGCAACCATAGTCCCTTTCAATACCATATTTTGGATGAGTTTGTAGCATATTTAATATTATTTTTATGAGTAAAATCATGTTAGATTTTTAAAAAATGCTAATGTAAAAATTAACATTATAGAGCCCCTTTTTATGCAGAACTATATTTTAAATAATTTTGTGAACAACAGTAATTAAATACGCAATATTATCATCAACATTATTTGTTACCATACTGAAAAGGGCACTAACAGGCCACACTCAGATTATATTTCAACCAAACAGAAAAACAGCTGATCAAAGAAAAAAATTACTGCCACCTACAGTTGATCTATTGAAATAAAACTTGGTCAGCATATGCAGGAACGTATGGCCATTCATTTGAAATGTTCTATGGGTCCCTTTTCCCCAGATCTCCTCAATTATAACAGTTCTGATGGATAACTCTTCTTGTAACTGCTGCATTAGCATTGTATGAAAATAAAGGTGGGAATCTGATGTGACAGCGCCCCCTGTTTCAACACCTAGAACCCGCCAAAAATAAATTTTCCTGCAAAAAAAATATCTGTGAACTAAATTCGACCGATATTTGTGAGTGTAGATAGTATAGGAAAGTTAAAGAAAATCTTTGCAAACATTTTTTTGTGGATAAAATCTTGGAAACTGAAAAAACATTCACTAAAGTCTGTCACTAGACAGATTCGGTAGCAGTAACTAAACGGAATGTCAACTTTCAGCGTCTTCCGAATTTTCGTCTTGAAAGACATCCGCACACATCCATCTTTGTTGTGGTGGTTGGTTCCACAGAGCTGGAAAGCATCAGAGACATTTTCCGTGGTAGCCTGCTTCATGTTATGGTCATCGACCGGTTTCGGGCGTTCGCCCATCTTAAGGATGCGTTTTGTCAGTCAGTGTGATAACCAGACTTGCACAGAGCAAATTCAGTTTATACACTCCAGCATCCTAAAAATGGGCAAACACTCGAAACCGATCGATGACCACAAAATGAAGCAGGCTACCACGGAAAATGTCTCTGATACATCGAACTTTCGCTAAAAACATTTTTTTTTTTTATTTCATTTTTAGGTGGCATCAAAACATGAACTTCCGCTGGAAAAATTAATTTCACAAAGTTGAAACTTTCACAATACTTCCTCTTACAGTGGTAAGAAAAAGGAAAACAATAATTAAACTCCCAACTTCCTCTTCTACCACCAGTGTATTCTTGCAGAGTTTATTTGCATGATTTTTTTTTAAATCTATCGTTATTTTATCTCTTCTACAATACTTGTTCCATATAAATTTGCTTTGTGAATACCGTTTTGCATCAATAATAAACATGGTAAAAGTTTAGAGAATGACGTCATATATATAAAGTAAGGAGTGGGGGGAATATAACTTTGGTCAATCAATGTTTACACACCATCATCAAAGATAACAAAAATATCATTTACCTTTGTGTAAAGTATTATTATACATCCGACATATGCCCAGGGCCTTTTTAGCTTGCAGTTAATGGAACACTAGCCCCAGTCGGGCATTCCAAACTGAGAGGGGAGGGTTGCTGCATTTTTTAATAAATTAAAAAAAAAAGCTTGTAGAGAGCCAATGAGAAAATTTTAAAATAACAAATCAGTAATGGATAAAAAACTTTTTTTCTTTTTTTTTAACGCATAAAGTAAAAACTCCACGCCATTCTATTGAACAATAAATTACTTCTTGTTTATGGATTATTTTATTTCTTTACAGAAATTTCATTGTCACTCGTCTGGTACTGATTTTTTTGGGGGGCAAATTTGGAACAATGAATCAGCAGCCTCCACAATCACATACAAAAACTCAATCAAGCATTTCTCTCTGGGCACTCACCTAAATAATGGATTCTGTCATATCTACAAATACCCTGATGTGAAATATTCACAAGCTTTCTGTGATTATTTTACAATATTATTTGTCAGTATTATAAAGCTGATAAAATTATCTTTGTAGTGGAAGAACGTAATAGAAAAATAATACTTTGGAAAAATAGTTTAGAATACTTATAGTTTAATTTTGTTAATATATTACCTTCAAAAAGAGAGTATTCAGAGTAAGGTACTGTAAATTGGGGTCATTGCTATTAGGAAAACAAAGGCACAAAAACCCGTTTCGTAAAAGAAAATTCCCCCGCTAGAGAGAGCATTCCTTAGGACAGTCAGCCTTCTGCCTTCAAACAATATAGTCTGTACTCTGCTTTGAAAGCCAGAACACTTCAGGAATCGCTCAGTGCCAATGATAGATATTTGCCTTTATTCTAGACATACATCATTTATTAAGATATAATTGTGATATTGTAATGTACTTAAATTTGCTTAGAGAATAATATATTTATTTTAAAACAGTGATGATTTCTTGATTATTACTAATACTTCTATCTTTATTCAAACATACTTACAAGCCCTTTTACAACACCGCTCAAGCCACTACAAATACACATCACCATTACATTACATCTTCGACTTAGAATTTGTATATCTGAATATAATTTCTGATTGTAGTTAAGAAGAGTGCGGCTTGATCAAATTCCTCTAACATTGAAGGTCCTAGTGTGCTTTACAAGTTATTTGTAAAAGCTTGTTTAAGTGCACCACAAAGTCATAAACCAGTCTGTAAACTCACGACTGCATAGTATAATATATCGAACCTCCGAAATCAGAATTCGTGTTTATTTCACTTTTAAATAGTAAAAGTTTGCCAATAAGTTTTTTACTCTTACTTAATAAATAAAAAACATGCGTTATAAATAAATGAAATAAATTAAAAATGATGATGTAAGCTAAAAAAAATAAAATAAAGTAACAGTTGGACCAATAGTAGATAGAGATTTCTAATTTTTTAAGCAACGCGCGTGAGAAACGGATATAAATACGATCTTGAACTTTAAACTTAGCAATGTTGTAGCCATTGCTATAATAATCTTAATTAATTATCATATTATACTATTTTTGTTATTTAATAATTCTATATATAGGAAAGATGTCTGAGAAGAGGCGTAATCAAAATCATTAATCATTTTATTAATATTGTGAAATGATAAATTAATTGAAAGAAATAAAGTTATCTTGAATTTTTATCAAAATCTATATTCAACGTTGGTTTTTAGAACAAAAAAAAACATCAATGAAGTATGAAACATGACTTAGAAGAACAATTTTATCATTTTCGATTCATCAAAAGTTTCTTCCATTAAAAACATTTTTTACACCTTGAGCAATCAGTTCCATTCACTATTGGAAGGAACACCAACGTTGGTTAAGTATTGATTAATGAAATCTTCAATTATAAAAGTAATTAATTGATTTTTTGCAACATAATGCGCCAGGATTTCACTTTAAAGTAATTTTAAATACTTAGTAATTAATAATTTTAAAGTCTGACTTCGCATATTGAAGAATACTTAATAAATTTTGTAATTTAATTTGTTGGGATTTCATTACTTTCTCCTTGCTGCCGGTTAGAGGAAGTATTCTGTGATCGTGGCCAATTTTCACCGGAAATATAAGTTTTGTGGTCTCCTGAGTTCGAAGTCTCTAGCTGATATTCCGTTTGGATCCAATCATGAAAACACTTTTGCGGAAAAATTCGTTCCTTTTTGGGCGGCCGCGGCGGAAGGTTGAGGTTACGCTTTCTTCTAAATATGCTAAATTTATTAGCAAGGGTTACTGTTGCTGCACTTATTTGAGGAGTAGCGACCCCTCCCTACAGGTACCAACTCAGTACTCCATGCACTTCATCAGAATAGTACACAATACACTTAAATTACATACACTCTACACTTTGCAGACAAAGACAAACACAGTACACAAACTAGGGTCTTCGTCCCTTGTCAATTTGCGAAAGCCAAACGAGAAGGAAGGGATTAGCTCAGTGTAAGCGCTCTGGACTAGCAACGCGGAGGTCCCGGGTTCAAATCTAGCATGCTGCCCTTAGATTTTTTCTTCCTAGGAGCCTCTACAACTCACTGTCCGGTGATGGGCAGTGTTGTCTGTAGTTAGAGAACGCTGCTTGGAGGCCGGCTTTGCATTGGAGAAGGAAATTTTAATTTATATAAAATGAATTAGAATTAATTATGTTACCAAAATTTTGAGTTTAAAGAAAACCAATTAACACGGGAAATGTGACTTTACTGAATAGTTTTTTTCCTTTTTCAGTTTTCTGTAATTTTCTCCTTAAAGGTCATCGTGTTTCTTTATTAATCTTGTTTATCACTTTTGCTTATAGCTTTTCAGAAATAATTACATAGTTTGGTCTACCTATAATTAAAATGTTTTACAGAGTAAATTCATCAAATTAATTTTAATTTATATCCAATGAAATTATTAATAATAATAATCCAACGACTGACAAGTTTAATATTTTTTTTATTTTTTAAATTTCATTTATACAAGATAAGTTTTTTTTTTTAATTTGCACGAATATAAATAATTAAGCTCCGAGTTCCTAGATATTAATATATTTTATACACGCAACAGTTGGGGCTTTACTTTTTTATTTTTTATTTTGATATAGATATAAAAAAGCAGCAACATTTTAATAAATGATGTGGATATAAAAAACAAAAACAATCCCCGCTGATATGGTTACAACGGCCCCTAGGATCTCTTCTCGGTACTACTGGCGAAGGGCGGAGTCGTGCCAGTAAATCACCCAACAGAAGTTCGCAAGCCATTATTTTCTGTTTTTTTTTTTTCATTCTGTAGAAATTTACATCCGGTCACATGTGTTTTAAATAAAAAACAAAATTTATATATATATATATTACATATTAAATCTACAACCATGAAATTCAGATCCTTCTAAATACCGCCGCCGGCAGGGGGAGGGGGGCAGCATACCAATAACAAATAAAATTCCCATACAGATCTATTCTTAATAAAAATTTAACCTTCATTTTATTAAATTATTTGTATATTTCCTAAAATAATTTAAAAAAGGTAATGTTTTAAATAATTTAAAAAGATAATGTTTTAAATATTTATTTATTTTTTTTACATAAAATAAATATATACTGTTTGTGAAAGTACAAAATAATAATGACGTCAGAGATCATGGTTAAAAATATCGTGTAGTTTGTGATAAATATGAAGATGAGGGAATAAGGTTATTTTAAATATAGGTATGTAGTAGATATAATATGTCTGTGGTATAGATATGATTTTCAAGATGTTGAGATACTGTTCATAATAATAAGTAATGATACATAATATACATATATTTATGTACATAATTTAATAATGAATTATGGTTTAAGATACTTTATTATAAAATAAAGATTAAATTGAGATTATGTACGAGTAAATCCTATGTCATAATAAAGAGAAGTTTTTATTTTTTTTAATTGATTAAAGCAATAATATCAGATTCGATTTCACAATTATGAGGACAGTCTGGGGACAAATATAGAAATGTCGGTCTTTGCTACAGTACTGCCCGGGCAGTGGATTAGAAAATTATGTTATTACTAGTTTCCCTAGTGACCAAAAGCCTTATATACAGGGATATGTTCTCTCTTCCCAAATACTTCTTAATCTTTATGTGGAATTTGCATTGAAAGTGTGGAAGGAAAAATGCAGAAGCATGGCGATCAATGTGGGATTTCAACAATGTTATTTCTATATCGGGCGACGAAGTGGTGTTCCCATCGCATGTGAGAAAATATATCGAACATGTTGCGGAAACTTATACTACCTAATAGACTAGACGTTTCACAAACGAAATCTGGTGTGAAACACTCACATAGCATTCTCTTATTGCAAAATGGCAAATTTTCTTCACCCTTACAATTCTTATTAATGTTTGAAATCGTCGGCTTTTTTTATGGAGAACAACACAAAAATTTGAAAAACGTGAAGTCAGTTCAAATTGAAAAGAAGAAAACTTCAAACTCGGTATTCACATAACATATTTAATTCTAATTAATTAATATTATTTATATGATAGAATTGTGTAATAAACTGAAATAGCACTTTAGAGAAAACCATAACCCCACCCCTCCCCCATAAGTGGTCTTAAATGATTTTTCCCGGAGAAATATTACAAATAAATGTTGTAGCTCTTTGTATGTGTAGCTGATATGGCAAGTTCAAAGAAAATCGTTGAAAATCACAAAACACTGAAAAGACCATTCAGTAAACTGGCATTTCCGGTCGATGGATTTTGCCCGAAATGTTCGTGTATGATGCATGCTTGTACCTAAACGGAATGCCAACTCTGAACTTTGTGCGTCTATTCGTTTTTGAGATATTCTGTTAACACATACACACACGCGCACACATGTAATATATGTATAGAGACTATTCGCTAAAAACATATTTTTTTTCGTATTCAGTAGCCCCTAAATCTGTATTTCCGGTGAAATCTCAATTTCTAAAAGCTGGCGCGATTGCAATAATTCCTCTTGCTAGGCAGAAGGAAAGTAAAATACAATAATAAGATTAGAAGGGGGAAAAAATGAAAACTTCTAAGATGAGTAACTGAATTACAATTTGGTATTTTATCCGTCGTAGCATGAATATTGATTTGTTCCTGACCGGTTTCGGATTTTCATCCATCTCAGAGCAAATTCACCAAGTTCGTGTAGTCAGTTCACTTCATCGTAATGTTTCCAACATGACCAACAATTGTGAGTGTAACAGAAACATTACGATGACGTGAACTCTGTACACGAACTTGGTGAATTTGCTCTTGGACGATGGATGAAAATCTGAAACCGGTCAGGACGGATAAAATACCAAATGTTATCCAGCATTTCGAACGCACCCACATTTTCAATGAATTACATTTGTTTACATTCGTATAAATATCTTCCTGTTTGGCTATAAAGAGGTTGTTACTAACATGTAGTTGGACAAAGTACTGTGCTATTTCTAACAATATCTTTAATTTAAGGAAAGCTAGTGTATAAGGAGTTTGTCCTTGTATTAGGCCTAGGTAGTCTGTGTCCTGCTTTCGAAATTTATTCTATATGATATGTATTTTTCTTTAAAGTTTGTATTAACATGTTAAGGTTCCATGCAGGGCGGGCATATAATAACTTCGGTCTGACGATTACTGGGTATTATATTAAAATCTCGTTTTGGGTATCCGCAGTCCCTTGTCAACAAAGGAAATCGCTTTTCAATTGCCGCTTTACCTTTATTGACCCCAGTGACTCCATCAATATAAAATTCAATATATTCACTATATCTTGAACTATCTTGAAAATTTTTAAATTTAATTAATTCTCATGATGGATCTCTTTAGTAAAGATTATTCAAATCGATTGTCCTCATTTGTTTATTTTGTAATTATTATTATTATTATTATTATATAAACTATGACGTAATTTAAAATGGTTATCCTACTAGCCAGCTCTTAACCGAGCATTAGAGCCTTGTTATCAATTAATGGACAGATCAACACTTCTGAAGCTGTCAACTTGTCAGTCTTGTCAATTCTATAGTTATCAAACTTGTCCAGCGCTGTCATAATTACTTGATTATGTAATACTTACGAATTCATAGGTTTATTCTTCTTCTTCCTCTTACTGCTGATATTGGAATCGTATCAAATTTTTGAAATTAAATTTTGTTCGGAAATACAAAAGTTGATGCTCCCTGGATAAGAAAGAAAATGTTTTTAGCGAAGGTTTTTTGTGGGTGTGTGTGAGTGTGTGTTTCTATAGTGGGAGAATCTGTTTAAATACACCTGTGCTAGCCCGAGAGGGAGGAGTCTGCCAACAGTCTTGCCAGTTCATACACCAGTCACAACGCATCAACAGCCTTTCTCTTTACTCACTCTAAATCACTACCATTTTATATATTACGTGTAAAGTCCAGGCATTTTGTGTTACTTTGCTTATTATACAGTGTTCAGCATTACCTCCAGTTTATTATCTCTCAAACCCAATTTCTCTCCTCTCAGACCCATTATACGCTCCATAAATGGACATAAATTGCTGTAGGTAAGTGACAGGGTATAATTTTCCCACCCATACTTGCGATTGGTTAATGGAATAGACATGGTTTGGGTCAAGTCTCTACCCAAACCCCATCTAAAAAACTGGCCAATTTTAAAGAAAATCCCTTACCCACTGAAGAAAATCCTGGAAAACTCTCAGATAATCTATTATAGTTGCACTTCCGGTTAATTGATAATCTTCACATTTGTAATTGTACCAAGGCATTTAACGCACCCTTAATATTGTAAAGCTTTTAGAACCGAACAGTTTTTATAAAATGCATTGATTGCAGCACCTCCAAAGCCCAAAAATATTTGGGGGGGGGCTTTGTGTGTGTTTAGTTTAAAGAAAATCGTTGGAAACATTTTCAAGACAAAATGGCGGAAAAATTGGGATAAAAAACAAACATTTGGCAGTGATGTTGCGGTTAACAGTTTTTGACCGAAATCTTCTTGGTCGGTTGCGATGGCAGTATCTAATGGAATATTCTCTAAGTTTCGGCAGTGTCTTTTTAATTTTTGTATGAGATATTTTGTTTACAGGCATAATGTAAGGCTTGCTGAAAATAGTGTTTTATATTCACAGGGTACCTCTCAAGATATTCATTTCCGGTGGAAACGTAATTACGAAAAATTGACACAATCACAATCGAATTTCTAAATTAATACCAAAAAATTATTGTGATCTATAAACGAGATAAGCAATATCGTACCAATTTCTTTTGCTACTCGTATATTTTAGATTATGTCTTAAAGATTTCTAAGTCAGGTAAGTTCTGAAACTGAATTTCAATTTAAAACAAAGAATTTGATGAACGGAAATTTCTATGCTATCTTATTTCAAAATAATAATTAAAGATGCTGATGAATGAAATGTTCACTTGATTTAAATTCAACCAGTTCAGTTAGTTATTTGTAGAAGGAAATTAAATGCCCTGAAGTCATTTCCGGTACTTTATACAAGCTACTACTATAAGTTGTATTTGAATGTACCTAATTCTATTTATCGCATTTTAAACTAGACTGAAAATAACAGTTTCTAATTTTTGATGAACTGTTCCCTGTGGTTTCAGTTCTCACTTCGCCTACTAGAGTTTGGTTACGAGTATTATGATTATTTGGGGGGGGGGGAAGATTAAATTTAATTTGTATGTATTAATTTTTAATTTTACTTTTTTGTTACATAAAAGATTTGGATGTATATATCATCATTTAAGTTTGGGTTCTGGTTAATTTGTCCATAAGTAATCTTTCTATTTTTTATACGATTTGTAAAGCGTGGACACAACAGAAATCACAATTCCGTGGTCTTTTACCCATAGAGGCCCTGAATATAATGGGAAGTGAAGATCAACAAATAGTGAAGAAGGGATATTCTGGATCAAATAAAAGACGAGGAACTCAACAGTTACAGTCAGTTATAAATCAGTTTCAGAAGAATCAATTAGCAGTCTAGCTAGTTATAAACGAGTTCATTATGATGATTTATCAAGGCTTCTAATCATACACGCAAGACGACGCCACCATCACTATACTACTGCGCATCTGTTATGCCTATGCTTCTACAACCGTTCGATTGGCTAACAGTTTGGAGATAGGCTTTCCGCCTTAGTTTCCCCCCTTAAGAATTTAAATTTAAGAAGAGAACAAGACGAATCCATAACAGGTCTAAGTCTTTCAATGTTCTAATTTTATACAGGAGTCTATATCAGTCTCTCAGAATCTATACGAGTCTATCAGTGAAAACTGAATTTCTAAAACCTGACAAGAGTGCAATAATTTCTCTTACTAGGAGATTTAAGAGAAAGTAAAAAAAAGTTAATTAAAATAATAAAATGCATTAATGAATTATGTAATTATTAAGATTTTTAAATAATTTAATAAATAATTAATAAATAATTTTATTAATTAATAAATATTTTATATACTTTTAAAAAGTATTTAGAATTTTTTAAATATTCAGTCGCTATGTACTATATAAATTATCTGACTTTTAATTATGTCCTAGGTTTTCATTCTTTCAAGTATATTATATTTATTATGTTTTATAATAATGTATTATATATATAAAATATATAAAGGCGTACAGATGACACGTCATATATTATAAATAATATATGAACCTTGTATTTACCATGTTATTTATATTATTTATTCTTATCTTATCCAGTAAATAATTATTTTCTTTACATGTATATTATTACTCGTTTATTCTACTTCTTTTATAAATATTAATGTACTATCTAGAATGCCCATCACTTTTTTACATATGTGAACTCAAAAATGATATTTTCTATATGTTACTGTTGTAAAATATTATATTGCGATCCTGTTAATCTTTGGATATTTATTTTTTGAATGATTCAGAAGAAAGCTACAACTTTAAATTTTCCTATAAAGTGCCACTCTGGTAAAATGTACACTGCTGCCAGCTAGATATATTATAAAGAATTTGCTGGAAATCAAAATTAAAAAAAAAAAATCGGTAAACCGGAAGTGCGACTACTATCATAGCATAGATTTTTGATTAATACATTTTAGAAGCATTGATAGAATTCTAAATTTGAAGAAATTTGGTTAACCGGAAGTACGATTTTACAGAAAAGGTTTTTTTTTGTACTGAAGCGATTATTTTTTTTTAGAGGGAAGCAAAAACCCTGCTAGAACCCTATGAAAAATGCATTTTCTTGGGAAAATGTTGCAATTAATAGTAATAGGCATTTATGTGTGTAAATGGTAAACGAAGTTAAGAGAAAATTATGGAATTTATTTTTAAGAAAAATCAAGAAAAAAAATGAGTAAATATCAGCAGTTTGGATTGATCACATCAATAAACTTCACACTGCGAAATGAATTAAAAATAAAACATTAAATTTAAAAATGTTAATTTTATATTCCCCTTGCATAAGGGAACATAGTTTGCCCAATGGTCAATTTTTTACAGTATTATAATATAGACTAGCTAAACCCGGCCACGCTTAGCTGTGGCTCAGTCTGATTTTAATTATTAGGGAAGTAAAGAGAAGTATGATAGTTAATATAGATTCAGCAAGAAAACACATCATTCAATTTAATTCCCTAATTAGCGTTGCTGTGAGCTAAAAGGAAAGATCAGATGGCTTACCGACTCTGGAACATGCGACATTAGGGAGAAGCCCATGAGAGAAGTATTCGTTTTCTAAATTCAAACCGCACACTTGCAAAGATTGTCCTTGCGCTTTTTTGATAGTCATAGCGAACGCAAGGCGTATTAAAAATTGAAGTCGTTTGAACTCGAACCCCATATCTGTCGGAATGAGTGGTATTCGTGGAAGTAGAATGTCTTCACCTTTATGACGTCCAATGAGAATTGTTGCTTCAATTAGATTATTCATCAATTTTTTAACTACTAATTGTGTACCATTGCATAACTTTGACTGATTGATGTTTCGGAGTGTTATAATTGGCACTCCAATTTTCAAATTTAGAATGTGTGGCGGTAATCGCGAACATCGAGTGAATTAAGAAATGCTGTTGGAAAATTCACTACTTCACTTTGGTCCATCACGGAGTCAATGGATTTGTATGTCACTGTTTCACTTGCGATTCTGTTTAGAATGATGTTCATATCGAGTACCTCGACATTTTTAGCCGCTAGAATGGCTCTTCCGTTTAACCATGAATGATTTTGATAATTTGTTTCGATGCTTCAGAATACCTTGTCTACTAATTCTTCTTTTGAATATACAATATTGCAGAAATTAGATGGGAATGTGATTTTTCCCGTTTCCGGATTTGTAGGAGCAGTGCCATTACCGAGTTCGAGTAATTATCTTGAAAATATGGCAGCTGTTGGATCGTTTTGAAGTTGAACTCTCATATTCGTTGTTAAATGATTTTTTTTTACTGTGCTCCAAAGAGTTGAATATTTCAAGCAGGCATGCAATTCATCAGCTGGTGTTGAGCGAGGTATCACTGGAAGCGTTTGCCTGAAGACACCGGCTAGTAACACCAATGCTCCACCAAATGGAACCTGGTTATTTCGCAAGTGTTTCAATGTATGGTCTAATGTTTCCAATGACTTCTTGCGAGCCATTGTACACTCACCCCTTACAATGATTTTGCACGCCCGAAGAACCTTTCCCATTCCTGATGTTTTAGAAATGTTGTATGTTTGGTTTTCTGTGAAGTGCATGTTTAGTGACAGTTTAAGAGCTGAATGCGCTGTTCTACCTCCTTCCATCAACGTAGCAGCATTACCTGAAGAAGCAAGTACTAAGGCAATAAGGCTATGAACGGATTTTAGCCAGGATTAAGGAAATTAAGAACGGTTTTCCAGTTCCACCTGGAGCGTCCAAAAAGTAAATCCACCGGATTGGTTGGTCACAGCTTGTATGATGGTATCAAATGCTATCTTTTGTTCGTGAAGGAGTTTCAGTGTATTTTCTTGGACGAATAGTTGTAAGTCATTTCGGTGTATGATTGCTCTCTGAGCCAAATGTTGCATTGATCGACCTATTTGGTACTGTAGCTCTCAATTGTACCAACAACTTGCCACACATTGTAAAACAAAGAGCCTCAATGAAGATTAGCGCTTCATTTTATATGTCTTGTGTGGAATCCAAGCCATGATTATGTGTTTCTTGACGTATTCTGAGCGGAATATCTTCGGCAAAGAGCGCGCCACGATCGCAACGCGTCTGCTTCTGTCTATTTCTGCCAACCTTGCGAAACGCTCGGAATTTCCCGTTTCCGTGGGAACTTCAGAATAGATGTACTTATAAGTAGTTGAGAAAGAGGTTCAGAGAGCGCGCTATCATCGCAACGCGTCTGTGTTTGTCTATTTCTGCCAAACTCGCGAAACGCTCGGAATTTCCCATTTCCGTGGGAACTTCGGAGTAAAAAGTATATATAAACACTCTTATATAGAAATGCAATGTTGTGTAAAAATTTCAAGTCAATCCCTTAGTTACTTTTCGAGTTTTGCGGCCACAAACATACGGATGCTGAATTTTTATATATATAGATTACTAATTAAATTTATAATAAACATGTGTTATATTTAATATAATTAATATTATATTACAAAACATTGTTAATGTACATTAAATAAGTAATATATAACTTTACAATTAATAATAACTTAGTAAACATTAACTGTATGTTTGTTATTATAGAATAATGGAATTGCTTGGTGTAATGTAATGCCACTTTACTTAATAAACTTGGTCACCACTTTACCTTTCTATAAACATATATAATAAATATATACATTAGTAATGTACTTTTAAAAATTGGAATCACTCGAATGTTTTTGGATTCGCGATATCCCCGATGGCATTTTTAGAAATTGTGCGATTTAAAAAATAGAGGATTTAAAAATTGAGAAAAAAGAAACAGGTGTGCAACACTCACGCGACTTTCTCTCACTGCAGTCTGACATAGTTATAATTTTCACGACAAATTTTCTTCAATTTATAATTTTTACTAAATGCTCAATTATCTTCATTTTTTTTTTTTTTGTATCAATGGGGGAATGTGAATTTTATAAAATGACTTTTTTGAGGAAAGTATAATTTTCCTTCCTCCAGAAAACTTCTTTAAATGAACTAATTTTCCAGCAAAATGACAATAATTTACTCCATACAAACTTACTCTATGCAGTAATAACAAAAATTTCTGTTGAGGTCGTGTTTTGCCTTATTTTTTCCATTTTCCTTCTCTATTCCACTCTAATCCACTGAAACCTTCTTTTTCAAGTTCGATTCTCCACCATTAGGGCAATCTTAACCAGCCATAACACTCTTGTTCTTCACCCTATTTTTATTCATTATTCCAAAAAATTTCATTTGGCCTTCTCTCTCTATCTTCATCCATACTTTTTTGACAGTCAGATTTTGCCACTTATACCAAAATATATATTGCTTATCTTGAAAATCGACCTAGCTCCCACGTCGAAAGCTCGATATTGTTTATTATACAAATTAAAGACTTTTTATCGTTTAATTTTAACCACCATATTATATATATATATATATATAATATATATTATATTTTTTAACGACTTTTTCAAAAAACAGCTTCAGCGATATTCTTTACCCGTTTGTGATGTGAAATCATAAATAAGCTGGCCACTTTTAGTTAAATCATATTATTGGTAGCGTTAATTTTTTGGGGGTTCTGGGGAATTTTGACTACAATTTTAGCATAATGTTCAGTTCCATCTGCCTGTTACATGGGAGGGGAAAAGAAACTCTGCAGTTGATGATGTCATTATCGTGTGCCAGATCTGTCTTTTCTGTTCTACTATTTAGCTTCATACAGTTTTAAGAAAAATAAGAAGGTATATTGCAAATGCTTAGTCTTGGTTTAAGACAATTGATTGTCTTGTTATTGTTCTTGTAGTGGCTATTATTCTCGTAATGGTGCTGGAATTGTATGAAAGGTAATAGAACTGGAAGAATTTTCTTGTTGGTTAGAGGAAGCAGATATAATGGTACTAGTTGCAGAAATGTTGCCACTTTTCTTGATACTTTTTCAACTTCTTCTTCTCTCTTCTTTCTTCTACTTGTATGTATCGTACATAGTAGTGAACTTTTCAGAATGAGCAAAGCGTGAGCCACTTCTGCGCGCATGTATTCTAGTATGTTCCATTCATTCTTTCCGCTCCTAATGGAACATCACTCAAGTGTTTCCTAGTGGTGCCGTCGTTTCCATTCTTGTGTATGTGTGTTTGTGGTGTTACCACTTTATATGTTTGTATGCGGTGTTAGTGAACACATTCATTCTCACTTACTTGTAAAGCTACCTACCACACATCCACCTAGTTCACTTTTCTTTCCCACTTTATATAGGCTCTTCCAAAAACCCATTCTATTACTAAAGAGATTCTCTTTTCTGATTGATTAACACTCTTCAGTTCTTTGAGTGCTACTACTACTAATACAACTGTTACAACTATTTTAGACTCTTCTCGGCGAAGTCTCGGAAACTTACATACGCACCAAACGTGCGCACATTGAGTTAGAGTGATTGTTTCATTCGAGCATTCCACTACAGTATTACTCTCTCTCTCTCTCTCTCTCTCTCTCTCTCTCTCTCTCTATACAATACACAGCAACTAAGGTAAGGAAACTTCTACAACCAGTAAGAACTTCATTTCCTAACAGTCTTTTCCATTTCTTATACTTCAATTCTTCTACCTTTCCTTTCCTCTCTGCTCAGCTAAATCCCATCACAACCGAAAACAAAAGCTTGTCTCCCAACCACGTACCACGCTGTAGTAATAGTCACCCTTCCTTATTCACCGAAAGAAAAAGTAAAAAATCCACCCAGAATTCCATCAAGCATGAAATTTTTAACCAGGCTTCTTTCCCCTACCACTAACCTTTCTCTCCCTTCTTTATCACTCCCTCTCTCTTCACTAAACCATGCGCCTCCCCCACTTACTTTACGGTACAAAATCGCTGATCCATGCAAAAATGCCACAACCAACCTGGTTTTTTCCCCCACTCTCCATTTTCTCCCGCTCACTCTTTCTCTATCACTCACCCAGTGATATCGCCTGAAGGTATGCTCATAAGAAGAGGGTAGTTTAGTGAGGTCTGGGAGGGTTGATTGCTTTGGGTAAGGGGTTTGATTCCCCCATCGCTTTCTCACCCTGTTATAATAATCGATTTATCGATATACATAGTAAATATTTCCCCTTTTTCCACCCGAAGCTATGACTAACACGATATTTCTAGATGGGAGGAGCAGCTAACTAATCAATGCAAATATCAGGGGCGTATTTCTTTATGTATATATATAAGGTTCACTTATTTTGTAAAGCAAATTTGAAATTGATTCTCGTTTCAAAACGTTTTAATTAGAAGCGAAATTTTGTACTATGTAATTTAAAACAACAACTTAACCACCAAAAATGCCGAAATTAGTTATGGGAGGGGAGGGGGGTTCTTGCCTTTGCTGCAGTTCCGTAAACAATAAAATAAATCCGGTATGAAACAATCACACTTTTTCTTACTCCTCTGTAATCGGGTATTCCATATTTACAGGAAATCGTTACAGACATTTTCAAGAAAATTGAAAAAAAAACTCAAAAAACTACGTATTTTGTAAAACGGCACTTCCGGTATTTCCAATTTAATTCAAATATGGAATTCTAGCGATGCTTCTAATGAACTTTAATATTATAGGTATATATTGAAGTAGCACTTAAAGGTAAGTTTAGCGCTACTGTTCCCTTAGTAACGCCCCAAAAATAAATTTTCCCTGGGGAAAACTGTTTCAAATAAAGGTGAAGGTATTTAGGTGTGTAGAAAGCTATGCAGTTTAAAAAGAAAAATAGCGAAAACACAAAAAAATAAAAGCGATAAAACTGAAGAAAAAAATGCAAGAAAACATTTAGTAAAGTGGCATTTCCAGTTGATGAATTTGTCCCGAAACCTTCATGGTCAGATGCGATGGAACAGTATATTCCACAAGTTTAAATTTCCTGTTATATTTCGTTTTTGAGATATTTTGTTAAAAACAAAAAACGCACACACACACACACACACACACATGCATACATACATACATACATATAAACACATACACATACAGATTATTCTCTATAAAAACATGTTTTTCGCCCTCAGGGAATCTCAAAAAAGTAATCCTCTTTGTTTGGAGTAAGTAAATGAAAAAATTATACCGTAGAACGAAATTAATATTTCTTACTAGTTTTATTTTTTTATTTTTTTTATTATTATTTTTATTGGAACTACAGCCCTTGCAGGGCTTTGGCCTCCAAAATAATCTTTCCCAAGTTTCCCTATACAGTGCCTTCGTTCTCCATCTTCTTAGTCCTAACTTTCTGAGATCATCTTTGACATCATCCAGCCACCTTCTTTTCGGCTTCCCCACCTTTCTTCTTCCTTCGGGCCGATCTTCACATAATCTCTTGACCATTCGCTCTCTGCCCATTCTTATAAGGTGCCCGATCCGTTCCAGTCTCCTCCTCTTTATCCGGATACTATGTCGGTGCATTGTACAAACTTTTTAGCTCCGCATTAGTTTTAATTTACCATACCCCATTGACGAAGTTTGGACTGAAAATTATTCTTAAAATTTTCCTTTCCCAAATGCGAAGCAAATTCTCTTCACATACATTTAAAACCCAGGACTCGCATCCGTACACAACCACGGGACGGATTATTGTTTTGTAGATCCTAACCTTATGCTTCCTCGAAAGTGACTTCGTCCTGAGGATTGAACGTAAACCAAAGACGCATCTGCTGCCGGCTGCCATTCTTTCTTTTATTTCCCTTGCCATGTCCCTCTGCTGTGTGAACATGGCTCCTAAGTACTTAGATGCTTTCACATTTTCAATGGCTTTTCCATTTATTGTAACAGTTTGTGGCCGACAGATTCTATTGTCATAACTGGATGCTAACAAATATTTAGTTTTGTCGAAGTTGATCCGAAGACCCACTGATGCCGCGCTCCTCTCAAGTTGCTCAAAACAATCTTCTCCGCCTTCATAGTTCTTCTTATTAGAACAACATCATCGGCGTACGCTAGGTATTGCATGGAGCGATTAAAAATCGTACCATTGGGATTCATATCCATTTGTCTTATAACTTTTTCTAGCGCGAGATTGAATAAAATGGTCGTCAGTGCATCTCCCTGCCTGAGACCTCTACTTACAACGAACTCTTCTGAGCAGCCTCCTTGCACTTTAACTTAAGCGGCCGAGTTTTGAAGACATTATTTTAGATTATTGGGGATGTATTGCGATGGATTTGAGAGAGTCAAATTTTGGAAATTTCCTTTTTCCACCGGAAACACGATGTTTTGAGTTTCTCTGAGCGCACGAAACAAAGCGGTTTTTTTTTTTTTAAGTGAAACGGATCCTGTGTTTCTGAGTGTGAATGAAATGTATCCCCAAAGAAATAAAATATAATAAATTCAAGTTATTAGTAGTTCTTGATATTCTGTTTGGGGCCCCTGTATTTGTAAGACGCAAATTTTTGATGAAAATCCGACAAATCATAAAGTACTGCTACATATTACTGAGTGGTAACATATATATTACTTTTCCGCAATTTTCTCTAAAATAATTTCCAACGGTTTTACTTAACCTTCGTCTACTAATTACAAATAGAGTAAATGTCCCCTCACATTTGTATGATACATATTCCAGGAAGACTTTTCTCCAGGATTCTGTGTGAGGATTGCAACGGGTAAACTTTTCCTGTATAATGAGCCACTTCAATGCTGAAAACTGATCATTAATTCTACCATCATCTGTGTATTGTTAAAGGGCAATTAAACGTCAATGAATTGCTGTTTCATACAATATTTTGTTTATTATAGATTACAGTTAACTGGATTCTGTTTATTTGATTTATTCAAAAAACTTGGGAAGTCTGATAAGTAAATCTTTTTCGTTTGGAAGGGAGGGAGGGAGGGGGTCAATGAAATGGAGCATACCATAAGAGTATTATAAAAAAAATAAAAAAAAAATTGTTAAAACATGTTTAGAATTTCAAGAATATATAATTACATACAGTAAAATGTATTATAATGAATGATTTAAATTGCGAATTGAATCATTTACAATACGTACAATAATGTATATTTTATGTACCATATACACAACCGGGGGGGGAAATGATTGTTCACAATTGGCTATCGACCATCAAAACAATCTTTATATGGCCGCCATATTTAGAAAACATACTATGAATATAAATGTAATTTTGATTGGCCAACCAAGTATGCTTTGTTCTGTGTATGTACGTACTTATGCTCACTTTTGGAAGTGTTTATTTATATAATTTATAATTTTATTTATTGAAAGATTGTTCAATAATATAATGAAGAGTCATTGCTCCCAAGGATTTGGACCAAAGTAAAAGTTTTTTTTTTCTCTTCAGTTTTATAATGTGCTTGGATCTGCCCAGTTGGGGGGGGGCTACCTGAATTCTAGAGTCGTTTTCAGGAACCACCACGCTGGGTCGAAAACTCCGTTTTAATGCAGAATCTAATTTTCCTTTATATTAATAAATTGTATTAGTTGTTATTTTACTTTTTGATTACTCTCACTCCATAGTAAGAGGAAGTATTGCGATTGTGCCAGATTTTCGAAATTGAGTTTTCACCGGAAATAAATGTTTTTAGTGAATGATCTATATGTGTGCATTACCAGAAGATCTAAAAAAGGATAAATGACAAGAAGCTCAAACTTGGTGGAGTGGTTATGAGAATGGGCTTATAACTGAGAGGTGCCCAGTTCGAGTCCCGCGTATAACTGCTAAATTTTATATTCGTTTAAAAAATGTTAATAGTAAAGTAGTTGCTTTCGACCTCGCCCACGACACCTAATTTGGTAGTTGGACGTTAAAGCCCATCTTGAATATTATCGTTGTATCAAGTTATCTAAAAAATAATTAATTAACTATGAACTGCAATTATTGTACTTAATATTTATAGGAGTACGATTTAAATTTAACAAAATTTTAAAAGACATAATAAAGGGTATCTATTGTGAGGGGGGACATAGTTTTTCACTATTTACTAAACCAATTAGCAACAAACTTCAACTAATATAGCTAATATGCACTACACCCGCTTCTAATTAATATGGCAAAATCAATACGACTATATTAATCATTACTAATAATATTTGTTAAATTTAACTGGCCAGATGGCCAAGTTACTTTTCCGACAAAAAGGAAAAGTTGTGCCTGCTTTTTTTAAATAATATCTTTCGTTTGACTAAGAAAAAGTAATAAAATTCGCTCTATTCAATATATCATTTGGACAAAAAATTAATAGGAACTATATTTTAATATAACCACGGACTAATGGGAATGACGCCTAAATACTTTTAGTGTAGCTAAAAGTTTTGGAAACTTTTTTTTTAAAGCATTATTTACGGCCATGTCTAGTGAAATTATTGAAGTTTTTCATTTTTTATAATTTTTGTTTCCTTCCCGCTTGCATAGGCCCCGCCAATCCACATTGAATATCCCCAACAAATGAGAGTTTAATTCTCGTATTTTTTTGTTTATCTTGCTTTATGTTATAGCTCGAGGCAGATAAATTATATCTTCTTCGTGTACTCGTAATTAATAGAAATATATTATAAAGGACTTTAGTATGTAAATAATAAATCTATTTTTAATCCTTTTAATTACTATTACCTTTTTTTTAATATTTTTTTTTAGTTGTATAAAACTGGTTAAATGACCAATATGGTGGCTTAACATGTGAGAAAGGGTAACGATACAATGAGAGAGCGAGCGAGAGAGGAATACAGACACGCCTACATATTACTAAGCCAACACGTACACGTGTGGTGTCCACGTGTCGCGCACGACCAACGGATTGAAAGAGTAGAGAGTGTATGGATGTAATAATGGGGGTATGGGTTTGGAAACTTTTAGATTTCAGAGTACATACATATACGTTACAATATGGATATGTGTGGGTTATAACTAATTCGTAATTCATATGGCAGAATATACACGTTTTTATTCTATATGAAATGCGTGATGTGAAAAGCGTATAGGCCGTAGTAAAATTATAGAAATTATATTGTATTTCATGTAATATATATAAAAGAGAGAGAAAGTGAAACAAATACATATAAAATAAAATATAAAAAACATAAAAAAAGGATTAAAAAAAAAATGCGTTAAGTACACAGACTCATACACACAAAAATCTGGTGCGAAATACTCACACAACTTTCTCTTTTTATAAGTAATGCAATTTAATCCAGAAATATTCTTTAAAATTGCAACGTTACAATGTTTTAGATAAATTTGATAGTTGTATTAATATATGTAGATAGGAAGTTGAAAGGAAATGGTTAGAGCCATTTTTGAGAAAATCACGGAAAACTGTAAAGACCATTCAGCAAAATAGCACTTCCGGTTGATGAATCTTGCCCAAAATCTTTGTGTCTGATGCCATGATAATACTTGAACGTATAATGGGAGAGTAGGGTGGAGAGAATTTAGGTCTGGTTGATGAAATGAGAAGGCTTTGTTAACACTGGTTAACTAGTATATTAATAAAGAGATACAGTCTGCCTGGACTTTACAATAAAGAATGGTTAAGGTAGAGTGGTAAGAGAATGACACGTAGTGACTGGCGAGATGTTGAACTATCGTTAACTATATATTTCTGGATGTCCGTTGCTGTATTTATCTGGTTTCTCCCACTCCAGTCCGAGAGAGTGGTTGGGTTCGTTTCTCTTCTCTCTACTCTCCTTGGTTGCTGTTACAAACGGTATACCAAGTTTAATATATAGTTTTAGTTCTCGAGAAAATTCCAAAAAAGAAGTCAAAAACGTATTATGTAAAGTCGCACCACTTTTGGTTAATCGATTTTCTTCACTTCATTTGGAATTCTATCAATGCTTCTAACGGATATTAAAAATATTATGTGTAGATGGTAAAAATCAAACATTGTAATGAAGTGATACTTTAGAGGAAAAGCTTAACGCTAATGTTCCCTCACAGAATCTTCCCAAAAAAATAAATAATTTTGAGAAAATCGCGAAAAACTGAAAAAAAGAAAACAATTTCAGTATAAAGTCACACTTTTGGTTGACGGCTTTTCCCCTTAAATCTTGGTATCAGAAGCGATGATAGTATCTAACGGAAATATCAAGCTTGAGCTTTGTCCGATTTATCGTATTTGAGACATTTTAATCCCAACACATACAGACCATTCACTAGAAAACATTTTCGTACTCCCAAGACCCTCAAAAAACATATATTTCCGGTGAAAAAACACAATTTTGAAAATTGTGACACCATTGCTCTTACTAGGTTGTAAGAGAAAGGTAAAAAAAAACGTTGAGAATCTGAGGGTCTTTACCCCAAAAAAGGCAGTGAGGCTAGTTAACAATAATAATGATATAATCTCTACTAAAATGAATGTAACATAATTTATGCTGTTCTCCTTGAATCGTTTTATTATTTTTATTGCTATTATTAATACAAATGATAGTGATCCGGTGACTTAGTAAGCTATATTTATATAAATGCATTTATCAACCTTTATTTTTGAAATAAAATTATTATAATTATTTTTATTTATTCAAGAAAATACTGTTGTTTTATTATTATTATTATTAACTTCTAATATAATTTCATTCTTTGTATGAGTACGTCATCATATCATATTGAAATAGTTCATACTATTATCTAATAAAATATCTATTTTGATTTGAACAAAAGATATTAAATTTACATGAATATTTGTTATTGAATCATTTTTCTGATTTAATTTCTATTATATATTCTTAAGGTTTTGTTTATAAGATAAGGCGGCAGAAATACGTCATAATTTAACAATAAAAAGAAACAGTTATTAGTTAAATATCCTTCAAATTTACCAATCATGAATGCCAATTTATTGGCAAATTAAGCCAGTCATTTAATGTCGTTTTACCTTCTCTTCCTGCTTTATGCTTTATTGAACTGGTGGCGCAGCACTAGTGCCCTCTCTCAATGGTCTAAGGATTTTCTCTTGCTCCTGTTTATAATACAATTATGTATGAAATGACTAATTTTCAATTTTTTTCAAATTTTACTCATTTGTCTTGAAATAGATATAGTGGTGCTGGGAAAGGGGACAAGTACCTACCCACGGCGGGTAGAATAATGATGATTACATTAACTCCAGTACTATGCAGTTACAATAATATTGAATCAACCTCATACTATTTTTAAAATTTAACGCCACAAATTCCATGCAACTACTTTTTTTTGTTAAACCTATTCTATAAAGTTGTACTTCCGGTTAACCGACTTTCCTTAAATTTCAAATTCTAGCAAAAAAAAAAAAAAAAAAAACAATTTTCCTAGGTCAGTAAAGTCATATTTCCTTCCGGTTTGATGGATTTTGGTCGAAACATTCGTGTCAGATACGCTGATCGAACGCTAAACGGAATAAGAAGTTTCAGCTTTCTGCGATTTTTTTTTAGTTTTTTAAAATATTTTGTTCACACATACAGACTATTCGCTAAAAACGCCTTTTTACTTTCTCTTACTCCTAGTAAGAGGAAGTATTGTAATCGTGTCAAATTTTCGATATCGAGTTTTCACCGGAAATATCCGTTTTGAGGTCCCCTGAGTCCAAAAAAGTGGTTTTTAGCAAATGGTCTGTGTGTGTGTGTGTGTGTATGTGAACAGCATAGCACAAAAACGAAAAACCGTAGAAAACTGAAATTAATATTCCGTTTAGGTATCCCCATGCGATCTGACTGTGCGTTATCCGTCAAAATTCCTCAACCGGAACTACCACTTTACTAGTTGACTTTTTTCCTTTTTTGCGTTTTTCTCAAAAATGGCTCCAAGGATTTTCTTTAAACTTGACACATCAACTACACATACAAGGAGCTACAACTTTTATTTGAAACATTTCTCTGGGAAAATTGATTTAAGGTGCCTTCTGGGGGAGGGGTGGGGTTAGGTTACCCTCTAAAGTGCTATTTCGTGTTATTACACAATTCGGTCATTTAAATAATGTTAATTAGAATTAAATATGTTGTTGAAATTCCGAGTTTGAGAAAAATCCGAAAACCGGAAGTGCTTTTGTTTTAACACTTTACTAAATATGATTTTTTCACTTTTTCGCGATTTTCCCAAAAATGGCCCCGACGATTTTCTTGAAACTACACATATAAACTAAACATTCAAAGATCTACAACTTTTATATAAAACATTTCTCTGGGAAAATTCATTTAAGGGCACTTTTAGGAGAGTGGTAGGGTTGCAGCTTCCTCTAAAGTGGTATCATACTTGATTATACAACTCTATCATCCAAATGAAATTAATTAGAAATAAATAGTTGGCCAAAATTCCGGGTGTGAAGAAAATCAGTAAACCGGAAGTGCGCTTTTCCTGAATAGTTTTTTCAGTTTTCGACAAATTTCATTAAATTTGGTACACAAACTATAAAATTTGTCAATTATAATTTTGATAACTGGAGTAAGAGAAAGTTGTGTGAGTGTTTCACACCAGATTTTTTTATTCTACAGTGGCTTGGGGTGTCGCGGTGGCGTAGGCTGAAGAGCCAATTCCCCCGTTAGAATCTAATCTAATCTAATTCCTCAGTGCGGACCTCAAAACAGACATTTCCGGTGAAAACTCAATTTGAAAAATTTAACTCGATCGCAATACTTCCTGTTACCAGGGAGTAAAAGAAAGTAAGTAAAAAAAAAAATTAATAATACTAACAGTGAAAAGATATACAATATATATAATGACGTCATAATAAATGAATCCTTTAAATAAGATTGGTTAGAAAGTAAATTAATTTACAATGAATAAAGTCATTTAAAAACGATAAATTATTAAGTGGTAGCTTTCACTTGGCAAATATTGAATCCTTACAATGTCAGCTAAATTAAATTGATGAAGTTTCTCCTGGTGGGAATAATAAAAAGATATGATTGTATTGATTGAAATTCGAAACTAGTTTTGATTTAGTACATAAGTTGGCCTGAATTTTTTTTCTTATTTTTTTTTAAGGCTCTTTTACATATTATGTGGTCATTAGCGTCGGGAGCAATTTCAGTACAGTGCCAGCTTACGGACAGTATTCTCTCGTTAATCAGACATAATACTGTCCTTCTCCGGATAGATAATTGTAGGCTCTGCTAGGAAGAGAAAATCTAATGGCCAGCACTGCCTGGACTCGAATCCAGCTTCTCCGCGTGGGAGTCCATTTAATGATGCGAACGAAATCAAAATAATTTTAGAATAAATTGTATTTTCACAGATTTCAATGTCCACAAATTGTAGTCATTATTGCAAAAAAAGAAAAAAGGTTCCCTTACTGTGCCGCCGTAAAATAGCGTATAGCGATCGGGTCAAATTTTCTAAATAACCGTTTATGCCGAAAATGAAATCCTCTAAATATGGAAAAAAAAACTTATAGCGAATAATCAGTACATGTGGTTTGTGTGTACGCGTGCGTGTATCTGTGTATGGTGTGCGTATGTAAAAACAAACTATCTGTGAATTAAAGAACTCAAAAAGTTAATTCCGAACGCTCCACTTCCGGTTAATGAATTTTTGTCTCCGTGTCTGATGCGGTGGTACTTCCTAAAACGAAATACCAAGTTTGAGCTTGCTGCAATTTCTGTATATACACACACACAAACACACACAATCATTGAAAAACTTTGTTGTCGCACTCAGAGAACCATAAAAAATGAATTTACGATGAAAATTCCGCTTCGAAAATAAAGCGAGAGAAAGTAATAATTACATTTAATTACTATACATTTACAATTAAAACATATTAAATAAATATACTACAAAGATAAATGAAACATGAATAAGTACTTATATAAATTAACTATATAGTTAGTCTTGACACGCGAACCACTGTTGTACTAATCAGGTGTTAGTCATCTTTTAGCATAATATAAAGTTTTAGTTATGATGGCTGTGGGCGTCATACAAAGTAGAACAGCTGAGAGGAGGTTCTTTTGCTAAAGTTATGTTTCCGATACATGAAATGGCTGTCTTAACTAGTTAATAGAGATGCTATGTAAATGTATGTAACACTAAGTTTTATTTATGTATAAAGCGTATTACATATCCTTTCTTTATAAAGCTTGACTTTCAGCAACAAGAAACTAGCTGGGGAAATTTTTACCTTAAGAAAATAAGAGTTATTTATTACCAAAATATACTGTAGACTGTGTTAAGTGTATTACTATGTGTAACTGTGACTGAGTTAAAATAGTCCTACAGTTCAACTATTTCTGCTAGCTATAGATATATTGTGTGAGTGTTAGGTGTATGTTCGTGCTGTCTTGGCTACCTGCGAGGTCGCCAAGTTCCCTGAGGAAGTGGCTAGTCCTGTGAGGATAAATGTCTAGGTAGCAGCACGGGGTGATGTGCTGCCTTCTAAATGATTCATCAGTACAACGTACTACGATTCTTTTACCTATCTATATAATACATTCAGCCATAAGAAAAAAACTTAAAAAATGGGACGTATTTTTTTTATATAAAAACACAATAACTCTGTACTTTATTAGTAGCTTTGCTATATTTATGTTTATAACTAATATAGTTATTTAATACTTAAATTACAAACTCAACTTTCCTGAAAAGGGAAATTGAAAACTGTAGAAATTTATTTAGTGTGGCTTTCTGGTCTGAGTCAGACATCGTAGGTAATGATTTTTTTTTTAATTCCAATTATTTTTAATTTTATAGTTAAATTACTTTAATTGCTTAGCTTAATTAACAGAAAAATGGTCATTTCTTTTAAGGATATGTCTTGCGGAGGAAGGCGATTCGTACGGTATGTGGCAGGACGTTTAGGTCTGTCGAGAACGTACTGCGGTTTATCGAGCAGAGTTTTGGGGAACTAGAGTATACGGTCGGAGACTCGGAAGTGGTCGTAGAAAGGTCACAACAGATCGAGAACGACCGATTTCTTTCGATCTCAATTCTACGCGTTCGGCTTTCTTACAGCTACAGAACTTAGGGATAACTTATTAGAAATTCACCATGAGCTTGGGTAACTTTTCGAAGACGATTGCGAGAGTAGGCCTGACGGTTAAGAGACCAGCGTCAGGACCACTACTAACCAGGAATCATCGTGTAAGCAGGTTAGCTTTTGCCAATCGGCATCGCTATCGAACTGCAGATGCTCCAAAATCTCAAATCCACGTGTCTGGGATTTATCTTGATCTTGTTTCCCCAAATTCCTGCTAGATATCGGGAGAGTTGAATAATGTTACTTTTACACACTAGTGAGAGAAAGTAGTGTATAATTCACTAGAAAAAAAGTAGAAATTTAGCCACTGATTTTAGTGACATTATTCAACTGTTATAGAAAAATATTAAAAAAAAAAATACTTTTAAATTTTGTATTATTTTTTATGTTTGTGCTAGTCATTTTAATGATGGCTATTGGTATCTAGAAATTCATAATTCAATGATAAAGCAGAAAAAAATAAATAAAAATAAAAAATAAAGCGAATAAACAAAAGAGAGATAGATAAATAGAGTGAGTAAGAGAAACGTTGCAAAAAGAATGAGAGTAATAAATTTAATATTTCATATCTGACAGAGACCAGCAGACATGATTGAGATGATAACTTACCCACAATATTTTATATACAAATCACGACCGGCCAACCAAACGTCCATTATTTATTTAATCTTGATTTTGATTCGTTATTATCAACATTTTGTTTTTGTTTTATAAAATTATAATTCTTATAAAAAAAAAATTATAATTTAATTTAAAATTTAAATAATAAAAATTATCATAATGTCGTTTAAAAAGAGATTTTATTTTTCCTAATTGTTAATAAAATATTTCAAAGACGAAAGTTTGCAAGAAGCTCAAACATGACATTCCACTTACGCACTAACATCGCAACTTCCTTTTGACGAAAGTTTGGTCAAAATCGATGAACTGGGATAGTACGAGTTAATATAACTGAATGTTTTTTTTTTTGACGGCTCCAGCGATCCTGAAATTGATTTTTTGGTAGTAGGGGGCCTTTTTGGGTGAGCAATAATGTTAGAAACCTTTCTTCCTTTAAGTACCACTCCATTAGGGCAGTTTTTTGACTTAATCAATCACAAGACGTGAGAATTTTAATTTCATTTCAATGAGAATTCAATGTCAAAATCCGACAACCGGAAATAAAATTTTACGATTTTTTTATTATTTTTTTCACTTTTTCGCGATTTTCTGGAAAACAAATCCATTGGTTTTCATTCATCGCTTTTTTTTTAGCTGGTTAGTGCATTAGGACCAAAAGAAGGTTCACTTTGCGTCCCCACTGCTGCCAAAGGTGAGTCTTCTACAGTTCCCCTTTCAGATTAAGATCTCTGGAGATTTTCAGGATCTGCGAAGGTTCTAAGGAGCGAATATCATTCTCCAACGCTTAACTACCCAGGCTTCCGATTCTTCCTTGCATGATCTGTCAGGAGGTGTATTGGAGTATCCTCATCTATCTCCTCCACAGAATTTGCAGTTGCTATCATCGTATTTCTAGGCACAGCTTCTTCAAGGATGGCCCCCTTACCATCGCAACTTCTTTTTGACGAAAGTTTTGGTCAAAATCCGTCAACTGGGAAGTCTCAATAGTACTTTTGGTGGTAGGGGGCCTTTTTGGGTGAGCAATAATGTTAGAAACCTTTCTTCCTTTAAGTACCACTCCATTAGGGCAGTTTTTTGACTTAATCAATCACAAGACGTGAGAATTTTAATTTCATTTCAATGAGAATTCAATGTCAAAATCCGACAACCGGAAATATAATTTTACGATTTATAACTGAATCGTACTATTATATCGTAGTACAGTAGTAAATATATATATCTGAATGTTTTTGTTTTAACGACTCCAGCGAAATTGATTTTTTGGTGATACAATGTCGAAATGATTTTTTAGGAAAAAACCCTTGTCAGCATGCGCAGCTTATTCATTCATCGCATACTAATTAAACAAATCTATTAATTCATAGGTTTTTATCATTTTTTATTAGAAATATTCTTGTCCGGAAAAAACACTTCACATTGTTAAGTTTAGCCGAAAAATGCCAAAGATCTGATAGCACAAAGGGAGAAGTTGAAAAGAAAAGTCACTGGAGTCGTTTTTGGAAAAACATTCAATAAAATCACATTTCCAATTGATGAAACTTTGACCGAAAACTTTGCTGCCGATTCCGTTTGTTATACGTAACTCAATGGTATATTAAATTTGAGCTGCCTTCAATCTTTCATTTATGTGAAAAATCATTTTTAGTTCACACAAACTAAAAAAAAGAAACGTCTGTCCAGGTAAGTAGTGTAAATCGGAGGTCCAGTACAACTTCAACTCGTACAACCTGATCCTATTCTTTATTTTCATAGTGGGTATAATATTGTGTGAACTATGTTGTTACCTTCTAGTAGCTACCGCACTATCATTTCTTTTTTTTTGTCAATCTAAAAAGAAGTTTTTTGTTGTCTGAAATTTGTCAACGACACTATTTTTGTTAGTCGTTTCTTTCTTTCTTCACCCTATTCTTATTCTATCCCTAGCTAACACCGAAAACCTGGTGGAAGGTTTACTTTACAACCTGGACGTCATACCGTGTAACTATCACATACACTATACCAGGTTTGGTAGTAAAAATGTCTCATAAACTTTTACTCGGATTCTCTTGTACTGTATTCCATACTTGTACTTCTTCAGGACCCTTTAAGTTCGTTGCTAGTGTGTAGGTCTGCTGGCCAAAAGGACAACAACTAGAAAAAGGGGGAAAAAACTATTCGGTAAGTACAGTTGAACCAGCTGTTTACCTTTCCAAGAAGGGGAACACATCAAACTTTCTCATGCGTAAACAATAAAATTTCTTCTCTTTTTCTTTATATATATATATATAATTTAAAACGAGAGGCTAGAGAAGAAAGACCCATATAGTTCTTTATCATATAACAAAATCTTTATACCATTTTACAACAGCTGAAAGAGTGTATATGATTTTATTTCTTTTAAAGTCGGTTTTATTACGGTCAGAAAGACTTGGAAGTTGAAAATTTGGATGATAACTTGTCTGGACTAAAATAATAAAAATAATAATAAAAAAATCTGGTATGAAACACTCACACGACTTTTCCTCCTATTGCTGTTAATAAAATTTGATAGGACAGTTTTTCTTTAAAATTATAATGTTTACAAAACTTGTATGTAACCTGTGGAGGCAGTAATCTAGCCCCTCTGTCTCAACTAATAAAGCTTTTAGCGGGAATTTAAATTTCAATTTACTGATAAATATTGCCAAAATACTCGTAAAACCATATTTTCTAGGTAAAAAGTTACAAATAAAGGTGATTGGGATTTTATGTGGCGATAGTGTTCGGACGTTTTTTTAAAAAATAAAATTGTTGCAGCCTTATTCGAAAAAACTAGAAAAACTAAAGAAAAAAAAAATTCAGCACGGTAACTTTTGCGGTTGATAGATCTTTCTATTTGGTAGTACCTAAACGGAATGCCAAGTTGGAGCTTCCTTTCGATTTCTCGTTTAAGAAATATTTTGTTCACACATACACGAACACGCAATACAGATCATTTGCTGAGAACATTTTTACATTCTCTCACTTCTACTAAAAAAAATCTGGTGTGAAACACTCACACAACTTTTTTTTACTCCACTTACTCATTTATTGACAAATTTTATAATTTGTGTACCAAATTTAATGAAATTCGTCAAAAAAAACTGTTGAGTAAAAGCGCACTTCCGGTTTACTAATTTTCTTGAAACTCGGAATTTTGGCCATCTATTTATTTCTAATTGAGTCTGTTTGGATGATAGAATTGTATAATCAACTATGATAGCACTTTAGAGAAAAACATAACCCCACCCCTGTCCTAAAAGTACCCTTAAATGAATTTTCCCAGAGAAATGTTTCAAATAAAAGTTGTAGATCTTTGTATGTGTAGTTGATATAACAAGTTTGAACAAAATCGTCTTAGCCATTTTTGAGAAAATCGCAAAAACATAAAAAAAACAACTAGGAAGTGGTACTTCCGGTTGAGGAATCTTGACAGATAACGTACTGTCAGATCCCGTAGTGATACCTAAACGGAAAATCAATTGTCAACTTTCTGCGGTTTTTCGTTTTTGAGCTATGCTATTCACATACATACACACAGACACACACACCACACACACACACACACACACACAGACCATTTACTAAAAACTACTTTTTTGTACTCAGGGGACCTCAAAACGGATATTTCCGGTGAAAACTCGATATCGAAAATTTAACACGATTACAATACTTCCTCTTACTAGGAGTAAGAGAAAGTAAAAAATGGTTTTAGCGTGTCAAATGGAAGGGTGTGCGTGTCAAAGAGAGAGAGAGAGAGAGAGAGAGAGAGAGAGAGAGAGACAACAAAAAGAGCTGTTTGGTGGTTAACTAGTATTGTAATGGCAAATGCGGGATAATCTCTGGAGAATGAAGATGGGAATTCCCTATATGTATTGGAATAGTGTTCTATTTCTGCTGGTACGGCTTGGAGATATTTCTATGGGTCCTATAAATGTTTATTCATTCATTTTAGATAAAATTGTAGGTGTTTCGAAAAAAATAATTATAATCTCTTGATGAGTTGGCATAGGAAATACAATTTTTGAAGCCCGACCCCCCCCTCCCCCCGAAACAAGGAAAAAATATTTTTAGCGATTCTAAGTGTCTGCCTAAAACTATTTGAATAAAATATCTCAAAAATACAAAACTGCAGGAAGCCCTCAAAACTTCTAAGTACCAACAACGTAGAAGCTGGACGCAAGAACGTTTCAGTCAAGTTCCGTCAACCATATGGGCGTCTTTACTCGTACTTGTCCCCGCAGCATCACTATATTTATGTTTGAAAAAAATGAGTAAATTTTGAAGTTTAAAAGAATTTATTTTTTCCTTTTATATTTATAGTTTGTTCACAGCAGTAAGAGAAAAATCATGTTAATGTGCTTGTTTTGGATTGGACAGCAATATTTATGAAGATGATGTAAGTTGTAGCAGTTTTCATTAACATATGTGTTCTTCGCTTGTAGCGAGAATGCTACAGTCCTCGAAAGAACAGTTCCTAGGAAAGAAATGAATAAATAAAATTTGTTGCGATAAGCAGTTGGATAAGTCGGAAAACCTCGGTGTTGGGGGGAGGGCACTTGAAACTAGACTACTACTACACTAATTGGCCCTACAGCCCTAGTTGGGCCTGGGGATCCTCCAAAAAGAATTGCCAATCTTTCAATCTTCGGCTTTCCTTCTCCAATCTCATATACCAAGCTTCCTGAGGTCGTCCTTCACATCATCCAGTCTTGCTGCCATCATCATTTTGGCTAGCCTGGCTTCTGGCATTTCTGCACATGACAAAGCCACCCCCGCAGTCTTTCTTTCTTAATGAAGGCTACTAAACTGGGTTCTCCGAATAACTCAGAAAGCTGTATTATTACGAATTCTCCAATTTCCGTTTTCATTGACCCGGCCAAAAACCTTTCTTAGGGCTTTCCTTTCCGAGACAATCAGGATCATTTCACTCCTTCTAATCAATACCTAGCTATCACTTCCATACGTGACGACGGGTCTAACTATCGTCCTTTTAAATGCCTAGTCTTAGTTGCATGAGAGAATGATTTGAAGATCTCATTACGAATCGAGAAGAAATAGCCGGACAGTTTATTAGGCACGAGAACGAAAGTAGTCTGCGACTGCATAAAACGAGAAGCTGAATATAGAGGCTTGGTGGTGGTATGCAGAAAAGTATGCCGCATAGGATGAAGAATAACATACAGATATTCCTCAGTGAAAGAATGACTCCATTTCATTTCTTCAATAGGTTTGTTGATTCAAAAACCATAGGCATATTAGTAGCCAATCAGCATTACCTGCCAGTAAATCTGAACTGGTGGTTCCATGAAACCAATTCCTTACTTTCTAAGGCTACGGAAAAATATTTTCAGAATTATTATCAAATAAATGGTTTATAAAGTTTTATAGCTTTTGAAAACAAGGTAATTAGAGGATCGATTACAAAAAATAATTACACCTTTCACATAATAGATGCCGTATATCATGTTACCATAGTGATTAAACTTTTTAAAACGACTATCCAAGGCTGTAACATATAAAATATTTATTAATAATAGCGTTTATTACTTTTCTTAATTATTGCAGTTAATTATTATTTTGTGGGCTTTTACCTTCCCAAATTACTGAATATGAAAGCAATGTGTCATCACTTTCTTTCTTTTAATCGGACGTAATTGTTTGTGTACCCCTAAACGACCTCTTACTCACAAAATCTTCATTAAACTTAAATTTTACTTAATTTTTTTAGTGGTGGATAGATAAATACTTACTAACCTTAGCAGGTAGAGAAGAAATTTTATTGTAGCCCAATAGAGCGCACCAAAAACATTAAACTAACTGCATATAACACTTGGAATTTAACGCCACAAATTTGGCCCTACTATCCAATATCAGCAACAGAACAATTTTTTTTTTTTTAATGTTTCAAATAAAAGTGATACTTTTATATGTGTGCAGTTTAAAGGAAAATCAAGTTTAAAAGAAAATCGTTATAAAAGTTTTCGAGAAAATACCAAAAATCTCAAAAAACTATTCAGTATAAAGTCGCACTTCTGGTTAACCAAAGTTCTTCACATATGGAATTGTAGAATGCTTGCATTTGGGTGTGCCACTATGCTCCTACCTAGGGCTGCGCTAAGTGCAATGCTGGCGTCACAAACAATACGGCAATTTCGAAGCTTATTTTACTTAGAAAATTTTTTTCGTGTGAAACACTATTATATACATATATTGTAACGCAGCCACTGGTGCCATCTAGGAGAGAAAGCAGGTACCTCAAGTTCTCCTAGTGGCCTCTAGGAAGCGCTGGTGGCGCGCTCTAGCTCTTTCTAGAAGAATCAAGAAGGTTCTAGACTCTTCTCCACCGGTATAAATAGTGGGACCACAGAGAGTTTACAGAGTTTCTTGTTAGAAACGAAGGGTGCATTTGTGATGTGTATAAAAAGTGAACAAAGTGAACTTTTGTTGGTTTAAACTGTGAATTAATTATTATTAAGTGTTGTAATTATAATTTATTGTGTAAAACAATAAATTGGTGTTTAGAGTAGTTACCCACTCCCACCACCACGTACCCACTTAAAACTACTTGCAGTAGCTAGTTTAGAGGGAAAAACGTTAAAATATATAATATTAAACTTAAAATTTCACCCATTGGTCCTAACTTAATCTATGGACGTGGTGGGAAGACAAGTACCCCCACCGAGGTAGGTAGTACAAGTGATTACATTGTAATCCAGAAGAAAGTGCTTACAACACTGAACCAATACCATATAATATTTAAAATTCAACGTCACAAATTCCGCAGAACTACCTAAACATCAATCATTACGGAAATAACAGATAGAATAGGTTTCTATCTGTGCAGTTAGCATTTTAAAGAAAAGAACTTTGGTTGTTTTCGAGATTATTCCAGAAAAAAAAATTCAAAAACACATTCTTTAAAGTCACAATTCTTCCTGTTAACCGAGTTTCTTGAAAGTTAGAATTCTAGCAATGCTTCCAAGATATATTAATATTATATAGCTAGGAGAACCATACATTGTACTAAAGTGGTACTTTAGAGGAAAGCTACTATCCCACACACCCGATTCCCCTATGAAATCAATATTTCCAAACCTAATTTTTCAAATAAAAGTGATAGGTATTTACGTATGTTTGGTCACTTGTTGGTTTGTTGATGTATGTATGTGCGTTATAAGGTTGTAAGGTATAACACAAATTTGCATTGAAGTGAACCCTCTACACAAACTTGGTGAATTTGCTTTGAAGATGGATGAAAATCCGAAACTGAGAAATATACATGCTCTGACGGATGAAATACCAGATGTTATCCAGCATTGCGGAACCATCCACATATTCAAAGAAAATAGTTTGAATCGTTTTTGACAAAATCGTTAAAAACTAAAAACAAAAAAGAAAAAATGCAATTAGTGATGTCGCACTTTAAAGGGCAGAACTACCCTTTAACGCTCATTGGCACGCTCGTTCGTAATAACGCGGAGGTCCTGGGTTCAAATCCAGCAAAGCTGACCTTTGATTTTCTCTTCCTAGAAGCCTTTACAGCTCACTGTCCGATGCTCAGTGTTGTCTGTAGTCCGGAGGCCGGCAGTGCACTGAGAAGTCTCCGGACACCAATGACCATAGTTGTTGCCACGCCATAAATTAAAAAAAAAAACATGTATTTATTGAGAAAAACTGTATTCGAAAATTTGACGCGATCACAATATTTGTTTCTAACAGAAGTGAGAGAAAGTAAAGAAATCGACAGTTAAACAAGTAATCAAGAATCAGGAAAAAAGGCTGCAAGTGACAATCAAGAGACTACAAATTATCAAGGAATCTACAAAATAAATCTCAAAGAGTTATAACAAACAATAACTTCCAAGATTTAGTTAATTGCTTTCACTCAGCTCTAATTAAGAAGACAGGCCTGTGAGTTCGATTGGCCAAATCGTTAGATACCAGGCTAAATCATTAGAACCAGCAAGCTACGTAACCGCTACCGCTCTTCGCTCGGTCAATCAGTTCTTATAATTCTTTTTTTCCCCTCACTATTTCCATAAAATATAAATTTGTGAGTACAAGTGAGTATTTTAAAAGAACACCATCCATCATCATCATTAACATTATCTTCTCTCTAAAACAACTGTAATTGCGTCAGTAACAACACCTAAACATCATTCATTGCGTCATTGTTTAAGTGTTGTTCATTTTATTTATGACGGGAAGATTCGCCAAGATTCCTGTAGAAGAAATAGCGGCACCTAGTATGGGTTCCCCACAAAATGGGAGTCGTTGTTTATTTTAAGAATAGTGAGCTGAAAATGACGGCCTAAATCCGCTTGCTTTTCACCGACTGTAAGCTTAATTGTAATATTTAGTTAAATTTAAATTACGGTAGAGGGGAAATAGTGCCCAAGGAGCTACAGCGGAAGGAAATGCATAGTAAAATATTGAAAATTTTCACGCTATTTTATGCAGCACCTTTTCATACTACCTCAATTGGACAAAGGAAATTTAAATATGAAATAGAGAGAGATGGAGAGTGCAAGAGAGAACTAGAGTGGATGATAATTTGCATGTATAAAATATCAAATTAGGTTTTAGAGTTTCGCCCTGTATTTAGTATTATGTAGAGGGGAGCGAATGAGAGGGGATGGACTGGACAGAATGGGAGGCTCGAGTGCATTTGAATGTGTATGTAGATATGGTGAAGGGGTGCTGGATGTATGAGAAGTGGTAGGCTATGGGTGGTAGTTCTAGTTATTCATAATGGAGAGCAGAATATTAAGTATCTTCAATTCAAAGACAACCCCTCTGTTGTTTGAACTCTGCCTACGCTGGCCCGGTCTTCACAAACCGGTTCCTATATTAAACTAAACTACATCCATACGACTATTTATATGTATGTATATATATATAAAACTGTGACAGGCCATGGTCTGGGGCCAGTGTTCATCTATTATGTTTAGACATTTTGCGTTACCAATAGGTGTAATTTTGCTAGAATTAAATCTAGTTCTTTAGGGCGACTAATGTCCTAACAATTGAAGTAGCGTTCCTAGTTAGTTGATAAATGTAATCGAAAATTTCTAAACAGTGTTGGACAAAAGTTTGTAGTTTTCTTTTTGCTGTAAGTGCAACTATGAAAAAAAATCCAAGGAAGGAAAGAATTTTCAGCAATTTTGAGTTTTCACCGGAAATATATGTTTTGAGTACGGAAACAAAAAAAAAAAAAAAAAGAATCTTTTTTGAAACACTCATACGGCTCTTTCTCTTTTTATTGAGGTTAATTAGAATTATATAAAATAGGACAAAAAAATTTTCTTTACAATTCAATGTTTACTCTAGTCATGGGGGGAGATAAGTAAATATCCAGGTAGATAGAAGAACAAAGTGATTACAATCTTCTAGAAGAGAGCGCCAATAACACTGTATCAACCTCTTATTACATTTAAAATTTAACCGCACAAAATTTCGTAGAACTATCTAAAGTCCATTTTTTTTGGCGGAACAGTGCTGCAATTATCATTTTCAGATTAAAAGAAATCACTATAATCGTTTTCGAGAAAATTCCAAAAAAAAAAAAAGATCAACACCTAAAATAAATAGGGAAAATCGCAATTCTAGTTGATCGATTTTTTGTTTTAATTTGAAATACTAGCAATACTCTAAAGTATATTAATTAATCTTATGTAGGTGGTGGTAGCATGCATTGCACTGAAGTGATACTTTAGAGGAAAAGCTTCACCATGACCGCTATCCCAGAAGATCCCCCCCCCAAAATCCATTTTTCCAGGTAAAATATTTCAAATAAAAATATATATAGACAGTAAATGAAGTTTAAAGAATATCGCTGGATCTGTTTCCGAGAAAATTCCCCCCCCCCCCAAACCGGAAAAGCTATTCAGTAAAGTTGCATTTCCGGTTTTGATTGATTTTTATGGGAAACTTTCGTGTCAGATGCGATAATAAAACGAAATATCAAGTTTGAGCTTCCTGCGATTTTTCGTTTTTGAGATGTTTTGAGACCCACACACTTGATACTATCGGAATACTTCCTCTTACCGGGAGTAGAGAAAGTTTGGAAATTTTGGTCTATGTAAATCGACAAAATATAAATAAAATATTACAATTTAACAAAAATAAAACTTCATGAATAAATGATTGACATAATCAAAACGTCTATACTCCTTCCACTTTAGACGATTTCACTAAAATTAAAAACAAATTAAAAGAAAAAGAAAAAAAAAGAGTAGGATTTACGCTAATAACCGTATGCAAAATAAAGTTGGAATGAATTTTCGCTAATTTTAAATTAAAGCGAACTGGTTTTTTTTTTTTTTTTAAATTACTTCAATCACAAGATCTGACAGGAAAGTTAATGGTTTTTAATTTCTCTCTCTGCCACTCTCTCTCTCTCTCTGCTCTTCCCACCGCCACTCGGAATTTTTTTTAGTAATTATGCTGCATGAATTGGCAATAAGATTATTTCTGGCCTAAAAAGGGGGAGAAACAAATTTTTAATTAGGTCAGTTAACCTAATCTCTTTTCTTTTTTATCTTTTCTGAACTCCTGTGTTACTTTCTAATATCACTCTCTCTCTGTCACTCTCTCTCAAACATTGCTAATTCTTTTAACAAAATTGGTATAAATCATAATCTTTTTACTTTCTCTTATTCCTTATTAAGAGGAAATATGGCGATCGTGGCAAATTTGCGAAAATGAAGTTTTCAACCGGAAATACATGGCCGTATTAGACACGAAGATTTTGGTAAACAAAAAAAAAATCTATCAACCGGAAGAGTGCCTTTTTTTACTGAATGTTTTTTTCTTGTCAATTTTCACTGAGTTTCTCTAAAACGGCTACAACGAATTTATTTCAACTTGGTGGATACTATCTGCACGCATCAATACCACCATCACTTTGATTCTAAACATATTCCTAGGAAAATTTACTTTTTGGGGGGTTCTGGGGGGAATAGTAGCGTTATGTTTTTTGGCACGCAAGGGGTATCTGTAGCATGCAGTTATTTGGTGAGTAGTGATCTCATTGGTTACCCCCAGCTCAGTACTCCATGCACTTCGACAGAACAGTACACAATTCACTTAAACTATATACATTCTACTCTTTATAGACAAGGACATTCACAGTACATAAATTAGGGTCTCCATCCCTAGTTAATTGGCCTAAGCCAAGGGTGAAGGAAGGGATTAGCTCAGTGGTAGCGCGTTGGACTAGCAACGCGGAGGTCACGGGTTCGAATCCTGCATGCTGCCCTTAGATTTTCTCTTCGTAGGAGCCCAGTACAGCTCACTGCCCGGTAGTGGGCAGTGTTGTCTGTAGCTAGAGAACACTGCTTGGAGGCCAGCAGTGTACTGGAGAAGGCTCCGGGGTCACAATAGACCTTTCCGTTGCAGTGCAATAATGCTCTATAACCTCCTACAACCTACTATCTACCATCTGCAACGTCTAAAACGTTATGTTACCCTCTAAAGTACCACTCAATACAATATATGGTTTTACCATCTACATAATATTAATACACATTAGAAACATTGATAGAATTCCAAATTTGAAAGAAAATCGATTAACCGGAAATGCGACATTAAAGAGTAGGCGTTGTGGTGGTTGGTTCCGGAGAGCTGGAAAGCATCAGAGACATTTTCCGTGGTAGCGTGCTCCATTTTGTGATCATCGACCGGTTTCAAGCGTTCGCCCATCTTCAGGATGAGTTTTACAGACAGTGTGATAACACATACTTCCACAGAGCAGTGCAATATACACTGTATAAACTGAATTTGCTCTGTGCAAGTCAGTGTTATCACACTGTCTGACAAAACGCATCCTGAAGATGGGCGAACACCCGAAACCGGTCGATGACCACAAGATGAAATAGGCTACCACGGAAAATGTCTCTGATTAAAGAGTAGGCTTTTGAGTTTTTTGTTTTTGATTTTTCAAATACGATATTAAGGTATCTTTTTTTATTTGAAATATATTCCGAAAAAAGATATTTTGGATAGTTGGGCGGAATTTGTAGCGTTAAATTTGCGAATGTTATATGCAGTTGGTTTAATGTTATCTGTGCGTCCTACTTGACTACAATTTAATAATCACTTCTCTACCTGGCAAGATTTTAGATATTTATCCCCCCACCACCTTTATATTTATGTTAGGATAAATATGAAAAATGTAATTTTTAATAAAATTTGTCTTTTATATGTAATTGTACCAACAGAAGTAAGAGAAAGTCGAATGAACGTTTCTCAACAGATATTTTGTGAATATATTTTCATGACTCATACATGCATAAACACGCATACACACACACACACACACATATATATATATATATATATATATTAAACGCTAGAAACATGTATTTCCGGTGAATATTCAATTTCAAACATTTGACCCAATTGCCTGTTTCTCGTAAAACACAGTAACAATGAAACCAAAAAAAAAACCAGCAGTTAGCAATACATTATAATAAGAGAGGACAATAGAATTTCCAGCGTTATGATTAAGGCACTAGATAAATGGCGATTTTTGTATAACATAAATTAATCAATAAGCCAATAACCGTTATTTACGTTATACAGGATTATCGGAATGTGCTAATATTCTACCATAAATGGGAAATAAAATATAATTTATTAGGAAAGGAAGTTAAAAAAAAAAATAATGGAAGACAATTTATATCGATTTATGTGTTAAATAATGGGCAATTTATGTGTTAAAAAATAATTGGCTCTAGATTACAATATAATCATTATTTATTTGGGTTGATAGGTTGGTTGGTACTTGTCCCTGTGGCACTCTCTATTTACCTTAGGATAAACTAGTAAAATTTGAATTTAAAAAGAAAATTTTCATTTTATATATACGTCATTATTGTAACAGGAGTGATAGAAAGTCGTGTGAGTGTTTCACAACAGAATATTTTTTTTTTTTTTTTTTTTTGGAGTTATACTGTTCACATATACGTAAGATGTACCACATCAGAAGTATGCACAATTATAGTTGACGGCTAGGAAGTCAATATGGGTCAATATGTATGTATATACGAGTACAATCAGTCAATCAGTCCAACAATATTAAATTTTATCAATACTTTCACTTAAGTTTATCATGTATTTGTATGTATGTAATAGATTTTTTTTTTTACTGTTCCTTTGGTAACATAATAATAATAATAATAATCAAGCGATAGTTTCTAAACTGTAAACTACGTATATGATCATTATGAAACTACCAACAGAAATAATAGCGAACAATATTCCAACTACCATAAGGAGCTTATTTTTCTATTTGATTCATTTTGATGAAAATTGATAAGATCTATGTAATTCCTCTCTTTCGCCTTACTTCACACTCTCTCACACCGCCACCACTGAAATTTGACAAGTGTTCTTTCAATTTTTACACAGCAGATAGCTATAATCTTTCAATTTAGAAAAATTTGTATTAAACAGCTGATTCATGTGATATTCACCATTCATCTATTTGAAGTTTGATCTGAGTGTGAACACTTACATTACTTTCGCTTACTAACATTTTTACAATTATAATTGGCAAGTTTACTTCAAAATTAAAATGTTTAGTTAGCCAGAGCGATGCTATAAAATATAGATGGTAAAGATTTATAGTAGCTAGTTTTTTAGAAATAAAGTTTACTTGAATGTGATTACTATATTGTATCAGTGGTCCCTTATTTAGTCAGCCCGCAGCAAAACGTATCAGCAGATTAAAAATCTGATAGATTTTCCATATTCATTAATTAAGGTAATCTATTCTGTAAATTCGCACTTAAGAGTTAATTGATGTACTGCAGCTTTTAATTCTAGTAATACCTTTTAATTCTAGTAACAATGTTTCCCTTAAGATTGTAATAAGTGATAGAACCCTACATATTATTGGAGTGGCTCTTGTCACAGTAGAAGGAAAGCTCAACCGCTCCAGCTCCGCTCCAGTATCCTCTAGAAATCCAATTTTCCAGGAATGATGTTTGTAATAAAAGTGATTGGTCTAAACGTGGTATAGATAGTGTAAACGAAAAGTTTAAAACAACAAATTTGTTTGAGCTTAAAATTGCAACGTTACAATGTTTAGTTGAGCTGGCCATAAACATGATGGTGAGGATCAAAGATATTTTCCGTGATAGCCTACTTCTTTTTATGGTCATTGACCGGTTCCGGGCGCTCGCCCATCATCAGGATATTTTTTGTCAAATATTGTGATAATATAGACTTGCACAGACCAAATTTAGTTGATACAAATAAATTTGCTCTGTGCAAGTGTGTGTTATCGCACTATTTGACAAAACATCCTGATGATGAGCAAACGCTCGAAAACGGTCGATGACCACAAAAAGAAGCAGGCTATTACGGAAAATATCTCTGATGCTTTCCAGCTCTGCCTCCACATCCACAACCAAATCAACAATGGTTGTGAGAATTTTATGTATATACCTGAGAGGCCATGTGCGGAGCGCTCTATGTCAAAATCAACAAAACTTGTGCAAAATTAAATTTAAACCAACTGACAGACCCCCCAATAACCCACTAAAATCAATTTTGTCAGAAAAATATTTCAAATAAAAGTAATACATTTCTATCTGTGCAACAAACATTCTAACTTCAAAAAAAAATCGTTGTAAAATTTTCAAGAAAATTCCAAAAAACTCGAATACCTGTTCTGGAAGGTCGCATTTCCCGTTAACCGATCTTCTAATTCAAATTTGGAATTCCATCAATACTACAAATGTGTATTAATTTTATGTAGATGGTAAACCATATATTATATTATACTGAAATATTACTCTAGAGAAAAGTATAGAGGGAGCTACTGTTCTCCCAGAAAATCAATTTCCCCCCAAAAAAATGTTACAAATAAAAGTGACAGGTATTTTATCTATTTAGGTAGTATATAAAGTTTGAAGAAAATCGTTGAAGCTATTTTCGAGAAAATCCACGAAAAACTGAAAACCAAAGACTTTCATTAAAGTCGCACTTCCGGTTGATAGATTTTGGCTGAAATCTTGGCGTGTTTGATGCGATGGCAGCGCCAAAACGGAATATCAAGTTTAAGCTTCCTGCAATTTTTATTTTTTGAGATATTCTATGTAAATGACCTGAGTTCGCTCAAAACACTGTTAAAACATTAAGTGGAAACAGCACACAACCTTAATAGTTATTGGCTAAATTAACCATAAACTTAGTTTTACCTTATCTCGAGTGCCAATATCATAAACAAAGCTCTCTAAACTCTAAAGAACATTCTAATGTCATTACAAAGCTCTTTTTATTTTTTCTTTATAAAACATTATGGTTTTATATTCAAAATGTTTAGATGTAATCAGTATACAAATACGTATTGGTATAGAAAAATAGTAAATAGTAAAGCACCAGATTGTTGCTCACTGATTATAGTGTACAAAAAGTAAAAAAATAAAAAACTGAATTACTAAAACTATCAATTTACTTTATATAGAGATAAAATGCATCCAATAATGGGGCTGCAATTTTAACCTTTGCGTGTATCAAAACAGGCAACAGGCAGCAGCTGTTGTTATTGCATTAATGATAGAGTCATGATTTATTACAAATTACCATGGAAACTGTTAGTATTCTAAGATTGTATACGGTTTTATAATCATCTTTCCCGTTTTATTTAAGAAGAATACAGTTTATTTATAGATTTATTAATGAACTATTACTCATTTTTTACTTTCTCTTACTCCTAGTAAGAGAAAGTATTGTGATCGTGTCAAATTTTTGATATCGAGTTTAAATATCCGTTTAGAGGTCCCTTGAGTCCAAAAAAGTGGTATTAAGCAAATGGTCTGTGTGTGTGCGTGTGTGTGTGTGTGAGTGTGTGTGTATATGTGTGTCGGTGTGTGTGGTGTATGTGTGTGTGTTTGTATGTGTGTTTGGTATGGTATGTATGTACGTAACAGCACAACCCAAAAACGAAAAACCATATAATACACAAACTTGATATTCCGTCTAGGTATCGCCATGGAATCTGCCATTGCGTTATACGTCAAAATTCCTCAACCGGAAGTACCACATTACTAGTTGCTTTTTTTTTTACTTTTTTGCGACTTTTATTTAAAACATTTCTCTGAAAAAATTCATTCAATTGTACTTTTGGGGGAGAGTTGGGGTTACGGTTTCCTCTAAAGCGCTATTTCAGTATATTAGACAATTCTGTCATCTAAATAATGTTAATTAGAACTAAATATGTTGTTGAAATTCCGAGTTTGAAAAACTTGGCTGACCGAAAGTGCGTTTACTTTACCACTGTACTAAATGATTTTTTCACTTTTTCGCGGTTTTCTCAAAAATGGTTCCGGCAATTTCTTGAACCTTCTTTTTATAACTACACATATAAAAAAGGTGTAAATCTTTATTTAAAACATTTCTCTGAGAAAATTCATTTAAGGGCACTTTTAGGGGATGGGTGGGATTATGTTTTTCTCTAAAGTGCTATGACAGTTGATTATACAAACAAAATTAATATATCAACCAAACAAAATTAATTATAAATAAATAGATGGCCAAAATTTCCGAGTTTCAAGAAAATTAGTAAACCGGAAGCGCGCTTTTACTGAACACTTTTTTCAGTTTTCGACGAATTTCATTAAATTAAACAACACTAACTATAAAATTTGTCAATTTACAATTTTGAGAACTGGAGTAAGAGAAAGTTGTATGAGTGTTTCACACCAGAATTTTTATTTTCTCTTACTGGCTGGTAAGCGGAAGTATTGCGATCGTGTCGAATTTCCGAAATTGCATTTTCACCGGAAATTCATGTTTTGATATCTTCTTAGAACTATAATATGTGTGTGTGAACAAAATATCTCAAAAACGATAAATTGCAAGCAGCTCAAACTTGGTATTCCGTTTAGGTAATCTAGAACCGTATCAGGTACGAAGGCGAATACAGCTCTAAAAAGTTTCTTTAAACTTCGTATACTCTCTATTACATAACTAGTATTACTTTTATTGAAACATTGCACCGGGGAAGTTGATTTTTTGGGGGGGTTTCTGCGATGTAAACAGTATAACGTTAAGCTTCCCTTTAAAGTAGCACCTTCAGTACAGCATATAGTTGTGCCACCTATAGAATATTAATACCTATTAGAAGCAATGCTAGGATTCAAAATTTAAAAAAAAATATCGGTTAACCGAAAATGCAACTATTTGTAGAATAGAATTTTGTCAATTTTGAATTATTTGGAATTTTCTCGAAAACAACTACAACGATTCAGTTTGAACTTAGTATGCTAATTGAACATAATATACGAGTATGTATATAAATGTATCATTTTTATTTGATACAGTTTTTGAAAACATTTATTTTAAGTAGTTATGCCGAAATTGGTTGGGTTAAATTTCTAAACTGTTATAGATGATTGTGTCAATATTATTGGCGCTCTCTTCTGGACTACAATATAATCACTTCTAGTACCTACCTGTGTAGATAGTAGTTATCCTACCAGCATCCCCACTATGTTTATATTAGAACAAATGAGTAACATTGGATGTTTACAGAAAGTTTGTCACTTTCACTTAACTGTTGTACAGTGAAATATTTCACTCGTGTTAAATTTCCTTAGGAGTTTTCATCGGAAATACACGTTTTGAGGTCCCCTGAGTCCAAAAACGTTGTTTTTAGAAAATGACCCGTATGTGTGTGTGAACGGTATAGTAAAAAACATTCCATTTGTGTAGCACCATGGGGATCTGACAGGCACTTAACTGTCAGAATTTCTCAACTTTACTGAACAGATTTTTTAGCGTTTTGCGATTTTCTCGAAAATGACTACAACGACGATTTTCTTTCAATCTTTGCCGCTAACTAAACATAGAAAGAGCTTTAACTTTTATTTATCTGGAGAAATTTATTTAAGGGAGCTTTTTTGGGAGGGGTGGGTTTATGTTTTCCTCTAAAGCGATTTTTTAGTTTATTATACAATTTTATCACTAAATTATCTAATCTAACTTATTGCGCAACAGCCCATGAAGGGCCAAGGCTTGCCAGACGGCGATTTGAATAAGGGGGGCTTTGGGGCTTCCGCACTTTTAAGTTCCGGCCTTCGCTACGCAGAGTGCTACTAACTGTAGCTTCCCACTTTTCATCACGATGCTGGGTCAACAACGATTTTGCCCTCACGGGAATCGAACCCTGAATTCTCGCACGAAAAGCGAGTGTGCTAGCCACTAAACCAACGTGTGAGGACCTAAATAATATTAATTAGAATTAAATATGTGGTCAATCTGAGTTTGTAGAAATTCTGTTGACCGTAAGAGTGCGTCTTTTTTCTGAAATTATTTCTGTTTTCTACGATGTTATCTAAAAAACATTTCTACAAATTTGTTACACTAATTAATGAATACAGAGCCTATCACTTTTATTGGGGATTTTTTCCTCCCCGAAAAAGTGCATTTAAAGAAGTTTTCGGCGAAAGGGAGAATGTAATGGCTTCCTCAAAAAAAGTCATTTTATTAAGTTCAGATTCCCCAATGGGGTATAAAATTGCAGACAGACAAACATTCAGTAAAAATTATTAGATTGGTAGAAAATTTGTGATTTAAAAACTGTGTAAACTACTGCAAGAGAAAGTCGTGTGAATGTTTCACACCAGAATTTTTATTAAAAAAAAAAACAAACAAAAAAAACGGATCTCGGTTGTTGCTGTTATATCGTATTTCATAAAGAAATAAGGCCCTTAGGAGTTTTGTACTGATTAGTTTGTACGTGACAAGAGATTATACTTCTCTCTCTTTCTCTCTATATCGCTGTCTCACTTCTCCAGTGAGGAAGAGAGCGAGTGGCTAGAAAACGATTGGTTAGGCAAATGATAAGGTCAAACTGTGAGCTAGTTTTGGACGTCACGTATTTTCTAACTACTCATTCACTCTCCTGTGTATTCATTCCACTCATCTCGTGTTCTTTCTATTTCTCAATCTCTCTCTCTCTACCTAAATTGACCTCTGACCCTTTTATTCCACCCTTACGTTTTTATATAAAGAATGGAGATAGGTCAGAAGAAACTCGTTCTTTTTTCTTTTCCATAAAATTAGATGTATCCTAATTTGGCCAAAGTGCTCTCCAGATAGTGTTTTTTTTTTCAGAACAAACTACTACAAATGAAACTATTATCTTCTCTTTCCACTTATTCTTTTCAAAGTTACCAGGTTCATTTGTTTGTTTGCCCCTTCAATTTCCAGATAGCCACAAATATTAAATATGCTCACGATATTTTTTGTTGTATTAACACAGCGGTTTTTGTTTCCATTCGTTATTTCTATTACTATGCGGATATATGGTTGTTTTCTAATAGCGTTGAAAATCGTAATTTTCTCTTCTTTATTTTTTCTTTTTTTTTTTCTTTGGAGAAAGTTATAAAAAGAAAAATCTAATGTGAATTGCTCATAATTTTCTTTGGCCGCATTTCACAAACTTCTAATCGACAAATTTTCTTCATTCATCATTTAACTTTTAGTTTCAACAAACTTTTTCATCTTCAATCTCCACAAACCAACAAAAAATTTAATTTATTAATTTTTATATAAATGATTAATTGTTAAGAATATTGCCATTTTACATTTTTACTTTCTCTTACACCTAGTAAGAGAAAGTATTGTAATCGTGTCAAATTTTCGATATGGAGTTTTCACCGGAAATATCTGTTTTGAAATCCTCTGAGTCCAAAAAAGTGGACACAGGCAAATGGTGTGTGCGTGTGTGTGTGTGTGTGTGTGTGTGTGTGTGTGTATGTGAACAGCATAGCTCAAAAACGAAAAACCGTAGAAAGTTGAAACTTGATATTACCGTTTAGATATCACCATGGATCTGACAGTACGTAATCTGTCAAAATAATTCCTCAACCGGAAGTACCACTTTACTAGTTCGTTTTTTTTTTTTTTTTTTACTTTTTTGCGTTTAACTCAAAAATGGCTCGACGATTCTCTTCAAACTTATATAATCTCAACATAAAATGATCTACGACTTTTATTTGAAATATTTCTCTGGGAAAATTCATTTAAGGGCACTTTTAGGGGAGGGGGAGGGTTATGTTTTTCTTTAAAGTGCTGTCATAGTTGATTAAAGAATTCTATCATCCAAACAAAATTAATTAGAAATAAATAGATGGGCGAAATATTCCGAGTTTCAAGGAAATTACTAAACCGGAAATGCGCTGTTACTGAACAGTTTTTTTCAGTTTTCGATGAATTTCATTAAATTTGGTACACTAACTATAAAATTTGCCAATTATAATTGCGAGAACTGGAGTAAGAGAAAGTTGTGTGAGTTTTTTGCTTCCTGTTTACACGTAATAAGGAGGAAGTATTGCGATCGTACCAGGTTTTCACTGAAGTACTTGTTATGGAATCCCCTGAATAGGAAAAAAATGTTCTTAGCGAATGGTCTATATATACGGTTGTGTGTGTGTGTGCGTGTCAAGCTTAAACTTAGGATTCCGTTTAGGCATTACAACCGCATTAGACACGAAGATTTCGGACATGATCTATCAACCGGAAAGTACGATTTCAATAATGTTTTTTCTTTTTAGTTTTTCGTGGTTTTTCTTGAAAATGGCTCCAACGATTTTTTTTTAAACTTCGTATACTAACTCTATATACCTATCACTTTTATTTGAACCATTTTTCTCGGGACAAATATTTACAGAGATTTTACCACCTACATTATATTAATATATTTAATTTAGAAACATTGATAGAATTCCAAAGTTGAACAAAATCTGTTAATCGGAAGTGCGATTTTACAAATTTTTGAGATTTGGGGGGGGGGGATTATTCTCGAAACGATAACAATTTCTCTTTAAACTTGGAATGCTTGCTGTATAGATTGAAATGTATAACTTTTATTAGAAAAAAATTGATTTTATAGTGAGGTATATATTGGCGGTCTACCCGTTAGTTTGAATTTAAATTTGCACAAGCTATGTGGTTTTAACATAGAGTACTCCATCAAATATAAAAGTAAAATCCCTACCGCCACTTTTATAGCCAGCCCAACTAAACATTGTAACGTGGAAATTTTAAAGATAAGTTTCTTGATTAAATTATATTAATTAGTGTAAAGAGGAAGTCTTGTGAATATTTCGCACGAAATTCTTTTTTTGTTATATACTTTCTCACTTCCGGTTAGAGGAAATATTACAAACATGACAAATTTTTTTGAAATTGAGTTTTAATCCGAAACTGTGTAGGGAAACTGTTTTCGATGTCTCCCGTGTATGAAAAAAAAATTTTTAGCGAATGGCCTGCATGTGTGTGTGTGTGTGTGTGTCTGTGAAGAGAGTGAGCTGTGTGTCTGTGAAGAGAGTGAGCTAGAGTGTGTAAGAGAGAAAGCTAAATATCACAAAAACGAAAAATTGAAAAATCGCAGAAAGATCAAGTCTTGGTATGCTTTTAATTATTCATACAACCGGTATGAAGATTTCGGGTAAAAATGCAGTAACCAGAAGTGTGACTGTACGGAATGCTTGTTACTTCCTCTTACTGTCAGTAAAGCGGAAGTATTGTAATCGGGTCAAATTTTCGATATCCAGATTGCTGGAAAAATTATTTAAAATAAAATTGATATCTTTGTCATAACCACAGCACACACACACACACACACACACACACACACAAAACTATAAACAAACTATTCGCTAATCGTATTCTGGAGACCGCACAACATGTATTTCCGATGAAAATTCAATTTCGAAAATCTAACACGATCGCAATACTTCCTGTTTACCCGAGAAGTAAGAGAAAATAAATAAATAAATAAACGATAACTATCTTAATGAATATTTATTTTCTTATGAACAATTTATTTTGTTATTCTTAACATTTGACTTAATATTTTATTTTATTTTTCTAGACTTAAGGAGTTTTTATCTTATGTTGGTATGGAGGGGGGGGGGATTGTCGAGGTTTTAACTTACCTCAGCAAACACTTTCACCATCACCGTCTTTAAGATAAGTGGAAATTTATGACCAAAGAGGAGAGTTATATTGCTGTCAACAGCTTTAAAGTTTTGTACGCAGTCAGAAAATGGTGCCTTAGTATGTTTCTCGTTACAAAAACATTTTCTTCATAGATATTAGGCTTTCCTTGGAATTATGTTTTTTGTGTGTACTTTTCATAATTTATATTATTTTTGGTTGAAGTTGTTTCACTTCCTTTGTTTTGCTTTTTATCTCTTGCATTGAAGATTTATTATGAGGTACGAAAATAAATTTGGAAAGGCTATTTATAGTTACTTGTTTTTTAAAAGAAGGCTTTTTTTTTAGAAGTTTTTAATCTTCACAAATTGTATGCTCCCAATGAATATTCAAAAACACAGAGAATTAGAAGCCTACGATAGCGGTCAGGAGTTTGTTGGGAACATATCCATAGGTCAGGTTTCCTCAATTACAAAGAATCTTAAAGCAAGGGAAATCCATAAAAGTGATTTTTATAAGTTTCTTCAAGAAAAAAAAAGAAAAAAAGACGAAGCTCTTGTGCAATACACTATAGACACCGCTCAGTTATTTTACTTTCTCTTACTCCTAGTAAGAGGAAGTATTGTAATCGTGTCAAATTTTCGATCTAGAGTTTTCACCAGAAATATCCGTTTTGAGGTTCCCTGAGTCCAAACAAGTAGTTTTTCAAAATGGTGGTGTGTACGTATGTGAACAGCATAGCTCAAAAACGAAAAACCGTAGAAAGTTGAAACTTGATATTCCGTTTAGTTATCACCATGGGGATCTGACAAAATTCCTCAACCGGAACTACCACTTTACTAGTTTTTTTGCGATTTTCTCAAAAATGGCTCCAACGTAAAAATTAATACATCAACTACACATACTACTATTATTTGAAACATTTCTCCGGAAAAATTCATTTAAGGGCAGGGGGAGGGGTGGGGTTACAGCTTGCTCTAAAGTGCTACTTCAGTTTATTAGACAAATCTGTCATCTAAATAATGTTAATTAGAATTAAATATGTTGTTGAAATTCCGAGTTTGAAAAAAAATATGATGTGCTCATTTAAGGGCACTTTTAGGGGAGGGGGAGGGTTATGTTTTTCTCTAAAGTGTTATCATAGTTGATTAAAGAATTCTATCATCCAAACAAAATGAATTAGACATAAAGAGATGGCCAAAATTCAGAGTTTCAAGAAAATTAGTAAACCGGAAGTGCTCTTTTACTAAACAGTTTTCGACGAATTTCATTAAATTTGGTACACTAGCTATATTTGTCAATTATAATTTTGAGAACTGGAATAAGAGAAAGTTGTGTGAGTGTTTCACACCAGATTTTTTTATGTTTAGATTTGTGCGTGTGTGAGTGTTTTGAAGAGGTTTTTGGAAAATAAGGAAACAAAAATATCCACGAGTACATTAACAGTAAAGCTGCGAAGTCAGTAAAGAAAGTTTCATTCTCAGAACACAGGATGGCATAAATTTTGTATATGATCAAGAGCACCATCGCTTAAAAAAAATACTGTTACACAGATACTTTAAAGCAACAAAACTTCCAAATATAAAAAATTAACGCCATAAATTCCGCACAATTATCTAAAAATCATTTTCTTTTTATGGAAAAATAATCTGGTGTGAAACACTCACACAACTTTCTCTTATTCCAGTTCTCAAAATTATAATTGACAAATTTTATAGATTGTGTACCAATCCTGATGATGGGCGAACGCCTGAAACTGGTAGATGACCACAAAAAGAAGCAGGCAATCATGGTAAATATCTCTGATGCTTTTCAACTCTGCGGAACCAAACACAAGAGAAATAGAAAATTCCAAAAATCTCCAAAATACCTGCAATTCCGGTTAACCTTTTTCTTCAAATTTGGAATTCTAGCAATACTTGTAATGTATATGAAGCATAATATAAGTGGTAGAACCAATTATGCATGTTAAGCGTATATACTATACGCTTCGTGTACAGTATACGAAGTTTAAGGAATATCCTGTAAAAGTGAAAAAAAAAAATCAGTAGAGCCGCACTCTAGTTTGAGCTCCCTGCACTTTTTCGTTTTTGAGATATTCTGTCAAAATATACATATGGGCAAACACACACACACACACACACACACACACATATGAAAACATTCGCTAAAAGCATTTTTTGTTCGTATTCCGAGGACATCAAAACATGTTTTTCCGGTTTGGACACTTTGGAAAATTTGGAACAAACACAATACTTCCTCTTACCAGAAGTAAGAGAAAGAAAAACTAAAACAAAGTTTTTTACTTTTAACTCTCTCGCTCTCTCTGTAAAATCTCTCTATCTCTCTCGGTCACTTTCATTCTCTCAATGCTGCAGCATATTTATTTGTATTCTATATAATACAAAAGTCGATTGTATAGAATGTGTGTTACAGCTACAGTTTAGCTAGGTAGAGGCGTATAACATCGCCTACAATTTCCATTAGCATTAGACTTAACTATTGTCAGAAACAATGAGGCTATTGTTTAAAATATATCTATTGTACATCAATTTGTATTTTAACAGTGTTGCCATGGTAACAGTTCACATACTAACTTTGAACTGGTAGAATTTTACATCGATAGAATATTATATCGACCTTTTGTTTCACTAAAAATGAAATGAAAACTATTAAATGATGCAGCTTAACTTTTTTTTATAATCCTAATAAAAACAATAAAATATCCCTAGATAAATCAAGCCTTTAGAACAGTTAGTTAGAGAACATAAAATCCCTAAAATCTAAATATTAAAAACTGTAAAAAGAATTAGTATTAAAATCGCCTTCCATATCAATTTTTGAGCAACAAAATGAGAGTAGAACATGCAATTTAAAATTATGCGAGCATAACAATATGAGATTCCAAATCTGATTTTGTAATGGAAAAAATCTGGTGTCAGACACCGAATTTTTCTTAGACAATTAAACAAGTAATATTCTTTTAAATTGCCTTGGTATTTCCCTCTATACCTGAGCGGTCTTATGTGGAGCGCTCTATATCAAAACCTAGAAAGCTTGTGTAAATTCAAATTTAAACTAAGTGACAGACCCACTCTAAATAAATTTTTCCAGAAAAATGAATCAAATAAAATGCGATTCTATCTCACGAAGCAAGTCCATAAAGTTTAAAGAAAATTATTATAACATTTTTCGAGAAAATTCTAAAAACCACAAAAATTTAGCAATATTTCCACTTTCGGTTGACAGATTTTCATCAAATTTAAAATTTTCTCAACGCTTCTAATGTATGAGAGATATTTTCCGTGATAGCCTCCTTTTTTTGGTGGTCATCGACCGGTTACTGGCGTGTTCGCCCATCGTCAGTGTATTAACTGAATTTGCTCCGTGCTAGTCTATGTTATCACACTGTTTTCTACAAAAATATCCTGATGATAGGCGAACGCCTATTACAGTATATTACAAAGGTAGTAAAACCATAAATTATATTGAAGTACTACTTTAGAGTATTTTCCCCCCAGAACTCCCAAAAAAATCAATTTTCCTGAGAAATTTTTTTAAATAAATGTGACAGGGATTTATGTACGTATGTAGATTAGTATCCAAAACTTAAAGAAATTTGTTGGAGTTGTTTTCAAGAAAATCGCGTAAAATTGAAGGAAAAAAACATTCAGTAAAGTCGAACTTCCGGTTGATGGAATTGACTGAAATCTTCGTGTCTGATACGATGGTAGTACCTAAACGAAATACTAAATTTTGAGCTTGCTGCGATATTTTGTTAATATACCAAAGTAATTTAGAGGGAAGCTTATTAACGTTGCAGCTGCCCAAGAACCTTCCACTAAACCAATTTGCCTGGAAGAAAAAATCGAAAGTGTTAGGCATTTCTGTTTGTAGCTATGAAGCGAAGTTTAAAGAAAATCGTTGAAGTTATTTATGAGAAAAAAATGAAGCAAAAAAACAGTAAAGTAGCACTTGCTGCACGTAACAGGGTCCTTATATTTCCCCTCACAGGAATAAGAGAAAATAAAAATTACACGGGCGTTCTCCTGTCGATCCTCTCGACGAAATGATGGCTTGATCTATAAACTATATAACACAGGAATTTCAACTCCAAATAACATAGAAATTGTTGTGGTTGGTTCCGCAGAAGGGAAAGCACCAGAGATATTTTCCGCGATAGCCTGATTCTTTTTGTGGTCATCGACTACATCAGGATGCTTTTTCAAAACAGTCTGTTTATGTGTCAACTAAATTTGCTATGTGCAAGTCTATGTTACCACATTGTTTTTGACAAAAACATCCTGATAATGGGCGAACGCCCGAAACCGGTCAATGACCACAAAAAGAAGTAGGCTATCACGGAAATATGCTTTCCAGCTCTGCGGCACCAACCACAACAATTTTTATGTTATTTGGAGTTGAAATTTCTGTGTTATATAATTTATAGATTAAGCCATCATTTCGTCGAAGAGGTCTTTCTCTTCCCTTGACTATTCTAGAATGTCCCATTTTTAAAGCGAATCCTAGAAAAAAGCCGTTAAAACTTCCTGTTTTCATTATTTGCTAAAGAAGTCTATTACATTCCTACTAACGACAGATGTTTCAGTCTGGCACTTAAATTCATAAAGAAAAAGAATGCACACCCCGGATATTAAAGGAAATAGGAAACTTTAATGTTAGAAATCTGTTGACTGGGACAAGAAATTTAAACCACCTCTGCCAGGTGTTTTTGAGAGATTTAAATTCGAAAGTTGGGCCAA